>PVKS010035463.1:0-20051 GCA_004027875.1 Aplodontia rufa
TCGATAGGCACCTATGTGGCACTAGGATCAAGATGAAAGTCTAAGTTAGTGATGTGCTAATTCTGACTCATACTTTACCTGAGAAGCCTAGTTACAGTCCAAGAGTTTATCCTGATATTTTTGACAGTTGCACTGGTAAATGGTACCTTTTTTCAATCCATCAGAGTTCGTGGGGAAACACTCATGTAGTTGTATTCATGTGACCTTGGCTTTTTCATAAGATCAGGCAAGTCCTGGAGAAGAACTGTTTTATTGAAATTGAAGAATATCTATGTGTAGACCATGTTATATCATTATATTAAGCATCTGTTTAGAGGGCATTTGTGTGGATTTCCATGTCCTGACTGCCCACTTTGGTTTTGTTTTCAGTTTATTGCCCCTGGATAGTTTTAGGAAGATTTTTCTTTTCTCTTTTTCTTTTGACGGTAATCTTCTCTTGACTTTTTGAGTTTTACTTCCTGCTCTCGGCTCTTGAACTCCTTTTATTTCTTTTTCTTTAATTCTGTCAGCTAAATAGTCTCCTTTTGCTACTTACAGAATCAAAAGCACAGAGAATTTCAGAATTCTAAGGAATGTTAGCAACTAATCAGTGTACATTCTAGTACTTTAAAAGATGTTTAAAATGCTGGCCAAATGGTTATAATTATGAACTTGAAATTTAAAAATCTCGAAGTGACTTTCCTGGGTGTATAAAGTGGCAGCAATGAGATTTGATCTCGGGTTCCTTAATTCTAAGCCCAGTACTTTTCCTTATTATCGTTCTGTGGGTGAATGTTTTGATAATAGAATGGAGGCATGATCTGTGAACCTGAGACCCATAGGACTAGAATTATTAAGCAAATCCAGTGGCAAATGATCAGAATGGAGTTTAGAAAAGAAGGAAAGTTTGAAAAGGATAAAAGATCAACACTGCATTGGCTAGGAATGAGGGCTTCAGAAAAGACCCCAGAATATTGGAATTTGTGACCAGTTTGATGAAGACAAAATGGGAGTTAAGGTCTTAGGCAATTGTGACCAATCTAGAAAAGTGATTAAAATAGGGGGTTGAAGGGAGTCCTGAATAAAGTGTTATTTTCTTGCTTGTTTATTTGGCTGACAAACTTCAGGGATTCTGTTGAAAGATGCTAATATAATATGAGGCACTGTAAAGAGTTTGCAGAGTCATAAGAATGTGAAGGTCACTTACAGACCCTCAAGCACTGGGGGACTACATGGGAGAACAGGTATCCACTCACCTCCCCCTCTTTTCCCAAAGGCAGTTCAGCCTTCAGTAAAGGCAACCGGTGAGTATAAATTATTCTCAGGTTCTGCCAATATATCTGTCACTCTTTGAAATGGAGCTTAGAGAGCCTTCATTGAATATTTCATAGATTTGTAGCCATACCCAGAGACTTGAGGGTCAAATATTGTCCCTCATTTGTGGAGAGTAGAGCAAAACCCAAGCTTGGATGAAAGATAAACTCATGTACTAGACTCACCAAAGGCAAATCAACACATAATCTGAAAGAACCATAGAAATGAAAAAGACAGGGTTTGGGAGGAGAGTTAGGTGGGAGGGGAGAGGATTGACAGGGATCTAGAGGCAGGGGGAATAAACAATGTAGGCTATTCTTTACTCCACTAAGAAGCCAAGTAATACTTATACACAATCATATACATATACATAAAGACATTTATATCTGTTATGAGGGGGGATATAGAAGAATCAAGAGACTAGGGTGTGGATGATGTGGGAGTGATTCTGAATTAGGATCAGGAGCATATCATATTGTTTGTACATATGCATTTATGATTGTTCAAGACCACAACTCCTAGTAATATTAAAAATATCTCAAGGTTTACATGAGGCATTGGGACATGAGATGAATGTAAATATTTGGAAGAAAGCTGAGTACAAAGAAAAACTATTTCAGAGATTTGGAAAAGTGAGGTACAAAGAGGTTATGTCTCAATAAAATCAATTTAGAAATATCAGGGATGGAGCAGTGGCTAGGTGGTTATGGTGCTTGCCTGGCATGTACAAGTACACGGGTTCAAACCCCAGCACCACGTACACAATGAAGTGTCAGAGAATCGAAGGCCACATGAAAAGCTAAATAAAATTGATTCTTTTTCTTTTTCCCACTATCCCTCAATCTTAAAAAAAAAATATCATTTTATAGGTTGTATCCAAACTTTCACCAGAATTTATTTTAAAAAATGGGACTCACACATTTTTTTTTTTTTTTTACGTTTTTGTTCCTAAGGTTTCCCAGTGGTCCTGGTCCTGATGGTTACTGTGCTGTCTTAGATGAGGACAACTCTCCATGCGATACCAAGGTAAAGTGCTGGGAAACTAATTTTCTTGCTCTGAGTTTTGTTTTTTAAGGTATTAACTCAAAAATTTGCAATGTTCTACATGTCATTTTATATGGAAATTTATTTAGAAGAAATCATTTTATAGAATTATGTTGTATTTTCATTTTAACATTTGTAAATACCAAAGTCAGGGAAAGTACTTTAGGGTAGTTGGGGCTGGAAGAATGGGCAGGAAAATACCGAGTGCTAAGAAATTACATTAGGAGCAGCTTTCCAACTGCAGAGGAACTATAAAAATTGGTCAAGGACTATTTCTGAGCTTAGTTATTTAAATAGTTATTTTAAAGCAATTCTATTGCTGTGAGCAACTGGAGGTTAAGAAATATATTTGAATATATCTAAAACAGTTAGAATAGGAATTTTTTTAAAGATTAAAAGCTCCATTTTACTTTTCATTTGGCCTATTCTAATAAAAGAGAAAAATCAAGAACAACTTTGTGTCTTAGTTTGTCACATGCTGGATCTCAGTGTTGGAAATACAACTCATCCTAAACCAGTTAATATGGCAGAGTGGATGCTCACATACTTTAGCTTCTTTTTATCATTAAATTAGCATTTATTGCTCCAAGCAAAAAGCTATTTCCCATGTTTGTTCCATTTCCTGTTTCCACTTGCAGTGATGCAGCTCACTTCTGCTTTCATCGCCTGGCAGTAGACTGCAGAGGGCGATGTTGGTCTGCCATGTGCCTGCGTCCTCTACTTCACTTCTTCAGCCAGTTTTGCTTATGGCATTTTTTCTGTCTGTTCATGAAATGTTGTGGATCCCTTCACTATCTATGATTGGACTTTATTTTTTTAATTATTTTTTAAGGTTTATTTATTTTCTTATAGCATTATAGTTATACATAGAAGTTGAGTTCATTTTGGCAAATTCATGCATGCATGCATTTGATTTACTTCATTCCAATCTCCATTCCCTACCTGTTCCCTCTTTCTCTTCCTCCCTCTATCCTCCTTCCTCTACTCTATGGATCTTTCTTTTGCTCATTTATTCTTTATTGTTGATTGGTGCTTTCTACATATATATATATATAAAGGTGAATTTCCCTGTGGTTGCTTAAGATGCGATTTTGTTAATTTGATTCCTTATTTCCTTCTCTTTCCCATTCCTCTTCTTTCCCTCTTGAATTTTCTTCTAAGCCACAATCTTGCCTGTCTTTACGACATCCAATCCCCCACCTTCTTTTCCCTACAATAAGGTTTTGAATGCAAGAAAATTGTTAATCTTTTGAATTTGAATCAATCTGCAGAAACTATTTTTATTTGATGATGTGCTCTAATATAATATTTGTGATATAGTTAATTCACTCTATTGAATTTATAAAAATATAGCTTAAATTTATTTTCTCTTTTAATGTTTAGAATTATGAGGTCAAGTAAGTTATCTTGAATTAATATCAAAAAGAAGAGGAAAACAATTTAAGAGAAAAGTTCTAAATGTAAAGGTAGGATCCTGACTACCGCTAAAGTCCTCCAAACATGAGCTTAGACTAGGACTTCAGATGAAAATTTCTTAAAGGTCTTTTTAGCCTCATCCCATGTACTATTAAATATATCTTTTCAACCTGCACATTACTCCTTATAATTCTGATACTTGTTCTTTCTTCCAGAGGGAAATTGTTGGAACATTTCTTTTTCCAGTTTTCATCTTAATTGCTTGTAATGTTACAGATTTCAGATAGTGGTTTATAAACATGTTTTTAAAATTATTTTATAAAAATAATAAAAATTAAATGCTTTAAAAATATTGAGGAAAAAGCAAGGATAGCTTAATACAAATCAGTATTATTAGCATTATTAGAAAGAGTAAAGTCCATGTTATATTTCTTTCTGTTTTCTTGCTTTGACCATTTATTTTATTAGAGCATTTCAGTTGTTGTTGTTGTTGTTATTATTATTACTACCACCAATTGAATGCAGGGGTGCTCAACCACTGAGCAACATCCCCAGATATTTTTATTTTTTATTTTGAGACAGGGTCTCATTAAGTTGCTTAGAGTCTTGCAAAGTTCCTGAGGCTGGCTTTCATCTTGCCATCCTCTTGCCTCAGCTTCCCAAATTGCTGGGATTACAGGCATGCACTACTGTATCTGGCGAGTACATTTAAAAAAAAAAAAAACAGGAAACTCTAGGAGATAGAAAAATATCCTATGTTCATGGAAAGGCAGAATTAATATTGCTAATATGGCCACATTACAAAAGTGGTCTATAGATTCCATGAATTCCCCATCAAAATATAAAGAGTGTTCTTCACAGAACTGGAAAATACTTCTAAAATTCACATGGAAGAAAAAAGACCCATCAGAGCCAAACCAAGCCTGAGCAACAAGAATAAAGACAGAGACATGACCATGCCCAACTTCAAAACATAATACAGAGCCACAGGAGGAAAACAGGACAGATGGCACAGAGACACAAATGTAGATTAGAAGAGAAGACTCAGAAAAGCCCACAGGGTAGAGGCATCTGATTTTTGACAACGATGCCAAAAACATACATTGGAGAACAAGACACTTTGAAAAATGGTACTGAGAAAAATAGACGTTTATATGTAGAAAAATGAAACTAACACTGTGCAAGAGTCAACTCAAAAGGCATAGGTATGAGACTAAAAGAAAACAGGGGAAGAGCTTCAGTATAAGGCCTAGGCAATGTTTTCCTGCATGTGTCATTGTTTTATGTGACTAGAAAATGTTTAATGTCTTTAATCATCAGCGAAATGCACATAAAAGAAACACTCATATTCTGTATTATATCAGACAGAATGGCCATCATCAAGAAAGCAAATAATAAATTCTGGGGAGGATATGGGAGAAAGGGAACTTCTACACACTGATGGTGGGAATGTAAATTACACAGTCACTATGGAAATGAGATTACTCAACAAAAGAAAACTAGACTAAAATGGTGATTTAGAATACGAATATAACGCGCCTAAGTATTCTTTGGAAAAATGAAAGCGCTTCTGAGTCTTTTTTCTTTCATAAGGGTTGGCTACTGTACTTCTTTTGAGAAATGCCTGTTCATTTCGTATGCCTATTTATTGAATGCGCTTTGTTTCTAGTGTTATGATTTTTGAGTTCTTTGTACATTCCAGATATTAATCCGCTTTCAGGAGCGCAGGCTGTTTCTTTGCCCTGCAAGTTGTTTCCCATACCATGCAGAAGGTTCTGCATTGGTTGCTCTCCTACCCGTCTATTGTTACTGTTATTTCCTGAGCTGTAGGAGAACTCTTCAGGAAGTCACTGCCTAGGCCTGTGTATTGAAGTGTTTTCTTCTAGTCTTATGCCTATGTCTTCTGAATTGACTCTTTGCAGTATTAGAGACAAGGATCTAGTTTCATTTCTCTGCATGTAGATACAGTTTGCTCACCACCATTTTTCAAAGTATCTGTCTTTTCTCCAATACATGATGTTTGGCACTTTGTCAAAACTCAGATGACTCTAGCCATGTGGGTTTTTCTTTGTTTCTTCTATTCTATTCCATTGGTCTCCATGTGTGTCTCAGCGCCAGCACCATGCTCTGTTCCTTACTGTGGCTCTGTATTTTGTTTTGTTTGAAATTGGGCATTGCCCTGTCTCCATCACTGATCTTATTACTCAGGTTTGCTTTGGCTCTTATGGGTCTTTTTTTCTTCCATATTAATCTTAGGGATATTTTTCCCATTGTGTGAAAAATATTCTTTGTATTTTGATGGGGATTCCATGGAATTTTTAGACAGCTTTTGCAATAGGGCCACCTTTTCAATAATATTTCAGCTGTTCCATGAATATAGGATATTTTTCTATCATCTTGAGTTTTCTAAGTTTATTCTATCAGAATCTATAATTTTCCTTTTAGAAGTTCTTCATCTTGATTAGGTTTCCTCCTAGGTATTTTTTAAAGCTATTTGTATGAGTTGTTATCCTGATTTCATTCTCATCTGATTTACAATTGGTTTAGAGAAGAACAATTTATTTTTGTGTGCTCATTTTGTATCCTGTTATTCTGTTGGATTTGTCCATCAGAACTAGAATTCTTCTGGTAGAGCCTTTAGGGTCTTCTAAGAATAGTATATTTTGTGTAAAAAAATTTTTACTTTATTATTGCTTCCCTTTTATTTCTTCTCTTGCCACTTGTTCTGGTTAAAATTTCAAATACTTTAATAGTGATGGTGAACATGGTTGTCTTTGTCTTGTTCCTGATTTAGAGAAAATCCTTTCCATTTTTTCCTGATTACTGAACTTTTAACTTTGGATTTGTCCTCCTTAGCCTTTAATATGATATAATAAGTTCCTCCTATATCTAGTTCCTTAGGATTTTGTCATGAATGCTGTTGAATTTATTTAAAGGCTTTTCCTACAACTATTGAAACGATCCTATGATTTTCTCCTTGATTTTATAGGTTTTTTTTAGATTTATCTATTTGCATCTATTGAACCATCCTTCCATCTCTGGAAGAAAAATCATCTTGATGAAGGTATATGATTTGTGTATGCACATTTATGGCAACAGAGACTCCTCCCAGGAACACTATACCACTGAGCCAACTCCCCAGCCCCTTTTAGTTTTCACTTTTAGACTAGATTTCACTAAGTAGGCAAGGCTCACATTGAAATTGCAATTCACCTGATACAGATTAATGTTTTGCAGGTACTTAATGAGGACAATTATAACTATGTTCATCAAGGATATAGTCTGTTTTTTGTTTTGTTTTGTTTTGTTTTTCCTCGTGTCCTTATCCACTTTTCCAATCAGGGCAGTACTGGCTTTATAGAATTGGTTTACAAGTTTTTGCCATTGTCCTTACATAAATGGGTGGAAGAGCATTGGTATTCATTCTTCTGTGCATTTCTGATAAATTTCAGCTATGAGAGGCTGCAGTGGTGGCTCAGTGGTTACAGTGCTTGCCTGGCATGTGCAAGGATGCAGGTTCCAACCCCAGCTCTGAGGGTCAGAGCAGCGAAAGCCACGTGAAAAACTAAATAAAGTTGATTCTCTCTTTCTCTCTCTCTCTCACTTTCCCTCTCTCTTTTAAAAAAAATTCAGCAATGAATTCATCTGCCTTGAAGATTTCCTTTTTGAAGATCTGATATTTCAGCATCAGTCTAATTGCTTGGTACTGGTCTGTTTAGTGTGCTATATTCTCTTGACTCAACTTTTGCGTGTCATATCTATTCATTCATATCTTCTAGATGTTTTCCATATATTGTAATATAAGTCTTAAAAATGGCCTTCTAGATTTACCCATTTATTGAAATTAAGTTTTCCAAATTATCCTTAGAGGGCTTCTTATTTTCAATGATGTCTGTTGTAATATCCTGTCTCTCATTCTAACTTTGTTCTTTTGTATCTTCTCTTTCCTATGGTTACTTTGGCTAAGTGTTTATCAATCCTGTTTATCTTTTCAAAAAAAAGTTCTTTGTTTCATTGATCCTTTATATTGTTCTTTGTCTTTCTATGTCATTATTTTTTACTCTGCTATTTATTATTTCTTGTCTTCTACTGATTTTGGAATTGTTTTGTTGTCTTTTTTTGAGACCTTTAGATGCTTCATTAATTTCTTTTTAAATTTGAAATAGTTTGGATTTTTATTATAGGCAGCCATAGTTATAAACTTCCCTCTTATATTGGCATTTCCTAGATTAGAGGAAGGAGGAGCAAAGAGGAATGTATTGAGGAATAAGATTGATTCAAATATGTTACATGAATATAGAGAGATTATATTTATATATGCCATATATATATGCAAAAGAAAAAGAACTGATTTTACTATATCCCACAGATTCTGGGATGCTGTATTTCTATACTCATTTGATTCTGACACTTTTCAAATTTCCCCCCTGATTTCTCCAATTCATCATGAAAAGTATATTGTTTGTTCTCCATGTGTTCATCCTGTTTCTGTCATTTTCCTTGCTGTTGAATTCTAATTTCATTCCACTATGATATGCTTAAGTGGTGAGAATTTTTTGTTTTCATCTCTTCTAAGACTTTCTTTGCGTCCTAATATATGATCTATTATACAGAAAGTTCCATGTGCTGCTGAAAAGAATGTATATGCCATTGTTGTCAGATGAAATGTTCTGTAGATATATGTTAATTTCATTTGACTGGAAGTACAGCTGAACTTCAGGAAGTTTATTAATAGTTTATTCAATACATGAGAAAGTGCTCTAAATCACTAGTAATCAGAGAAATGCAAATGAAAACTACATTAAGATTTCACCTCACAACAGTCATATTGGCAGAAATGAGGAAAATAAACAATAATAGATGCTGGAGGGGATGTGGAGAGATAGGTACGCTAGCACACTGTTGGTAGAACTGCAGACTGATACAGCCCCTCTGGAAAGCAGTGTGGAGAATCCTCAAAAAACTAGGGATGAGCTCACTATACGATCCTGCTATTCCTCTCCTGGGTATTTTTCCAGGGGACTTAGAATCAGCACATTACGGTGACACAGCGAAATCGATGTTCATAGCCGCTCAATTTACAATAGCTAAATTATGGAAACAACCCAGATGTCCCTCACTGGATGAATGGATCCAAAAACTGTGGTGCATATACACCATGGAATTCTACTCAGCAATTAGAAACAATGATATTGCAGCCTTTGAAAGTAAATGGATGGCTATGGAAGAAATTATGCTGAGGGAAATCAGCATAACCCAGAGAACCAAGAGTCGAATATCTTCACTCATTTGTGGAGGCTGGAGCTGGACTCTGGCAATTGAAAGAGGAGGTCTATTATCATGTTTTAAATCCTGAAAAGGTATAGTGACATACAATTTAAGGCATTCGGAGAGATGTATTGGGAAGGAGGAGGGAGGGAGGGATAAGGGTGGGTAACTGGGGCGGGGCTCTTGGGGGTAAATCTAATTTTCAGAATATATATATATATATATATATATTATATTATATTGTTTCTTTAGAAGCATGTTTGATTGTTCAACAAATATATTTCTTAATAAAAAGTTTATTCAATAAGCAAGACACTGATGAGAGTAGTATATTGAAGTCACCCACATTTATGGTATTGGGACCTGTCACTTTGAATTGGGTAGTGTTTGTTTTATGAAATTGGGTGCTCTGCCATTCAAACATATTTACAGCCATTTATCTTTTTGTTGCATTGCTACCTTTATGCGTAAGCACCAACCATCTTTGTCACCTCTGGATAATTCTTGCTTGAAGTCTGCTTTGTCAAGTGTGAGAATAGCTACTCCTTACTTTGAGATATATATTTTTGCATCCTTTCACATTTATTCTGTGAATATCTTTGCCAGTTAGGTATGTTTCTTGCAGACAATATGCAGTTGGGTCTTACTTATTATCAATATGCCAATCTGTATTTTTTAATTGGAGAATTAACACAATCTACATTGTGTGTTAATATTGGCAGGTGTATATTGCTTTCTCTTGTATTGTTTTATTTCTACTATAGGATTCACTCAATTCTCATTTGCTTACTTACTCTTCAATTTTGTGAGAATTATTTTTCTCTGCTCATATTTTGTGGATCATGAATGCATTTTATTTTTCTCTTTTATTAAGGTGTTTAATTGTTGTACAATCATGAATGCATACAAAGTAACAATATGATATGCATTTGTTCCTAATTCAACCACCCCCACCACATTGCCCACATCCAAGTCCCTTGATTTTTTAATATTTTCTCCCTATAACAGGTATAAATATATACATATATTTGTGAGTTTTCCAGAATTAAATGACTGCATAAGTGTTATATGGCTTCTCAGGGCAGTGGGAGTAAAGAGGATGGTACCTCATTAATTGTGTCCTCAGGACCCTCCCTCTATTCTTCCCTCACCTCTTATCAACCCTACCCTCGCCTACATATCTGTGGTTCCCCCAGATTATGTGTTGCTATGCCTTTGGTGGGTCTAGTACATGAGCTGGACTAACTTTCACCCAAGCCTGGGTTTTGCTCTAGCCTCCACCAATAAGGGAAAAGATTTGACTCTGAGTCTCTTGGCTTGGCTAATTTTACTCAGCATGATTTCTCCTAGTGCCATCCATTTACCTTCAGAGCCATAATATTATTGTTTCTAAGAGATGAGTAGAACTCCATAGTATACATATACCACAGCTTTTGGATCCATTCATCCAGTGAGGAGCATCTATGTTGATTTCATAAATTAGCTATTGTAAATTGAACTGCTGTGAACATCGAATTTCCTGTGTCACTGTAAGGTGCTGATACTTGCTCCTCTGGGAAAATACCCAGAGGAAATATTTGGGTTGTATGGTGGATCTATCCCTAATTGTTTTGAGAAGTCTCCACACTGCTTTTCAGAATGGCTATACCAGTCTGCCAGTTCCACCAACAGTTTGCTAGTGTTCCTATCTCCCCACAACTTCTCCTGCATCTGTTACTCTTTGTATTCTTCATCTTTGCCAATCTGACTGGAGTGAGGTGAAATATTAAGGTAGTTTTGATTTGCATTGCTCTAATTACTAGTGATTTAGAACACTTTCTCATGTATTCATTGGCTTGCTTAATTTCCTCTGATGAGAAGTTTCAGTTTACTCTTTGGCTCATTTATTGATTGGATAGTTTATGGTTTGATACTAAGTTTTTGAGGTCTATGTAAATTTTGGATATTAATCTCCTGTTAGAGGAATCATAGACCATGATTATCTCCCATTCTGTAGGTTCTCTGTGCACGGTTTTGACCAATTACTTGGCTGAGCAGAAGCTTTTTAGTTTAATGACATCTCACTCACTAATTCTTGACTTTAATTCTTTAACTTTGAGAGTACTGTTGATAAAGTTGTTGCCAACTCCCATATGCTGAAGCATTGCCCCTAATTTTTCTTCTAGCAGTTCTATGGTAGCTGGTATAAATCCTATTTCCTTGATCCATTTTTATTGGATTTTTGTGCAAGTCAGGGATAAGGATCTAATTACAATTTTCTACAAATGGTTGTCCAGTTTGTCCAGCACCATCTGATGAATAGATCTCTCCTCCATGTTGCACTTTGTCCCACTTTGTCAAAGATTAGATGTTTAAATATTTGTGGGTTTATTTCAGAGTCTTCTATTCCATTGGTATACATTCCTATTTTGACACCAGTGTCATTTTCTTTTTGTTATTACAGGTCCATAGTATAACTTTAAATCTGGTATTACAAATCCACCTGTTTTGTCTCTTTTCCATAGTAATTTTTTGAGTGAGTATTCTTGGTTTCTTGTTGTTCCCAATGAATTTGAAAATTGTTTTTACTGTATCTGTAAGGAAAGACATTGATATATTGATGGAGATTGCATTGAACCTGTATACCACCTTTGGCAGAATGGCTATTTTAATTATATTAATTCTGCATAACCAAGAACATGTAATGTATTTCTATCTTCACAGGTCTTCTTCAATTTCTTCAGTGCTTGATAATTTTGTTGTAGATGTATTTTACTTCCATTTTTTTATTAATTCTCAAGTATTTTATTCTTGTTGAGGGTATTATGAATAGGACGGATTTCCTGATTTCTCCTTCTGCTCTATTATTTTTAATGTATAGGAAAGCTATTGATTTATGGGCATTCATTTTGTATCTTGCTACTTTGCTAAATCTGTTTACGCACTGAAGCATTTTTCTGGTAGATTTTTGTATATTACAGATACAGAATCATGTCATCAGCAAAAAGGGATAGTTTGACTTCCTCTCTTCAGATTTCCTTCTCTTGCCTGATTGCTCTGGCTAGGGTCTTGGGTACAATACTGAATAAAAATGATAAGAGTGGGCAGTCTTGTTTTATTCCTGAGTTTAGTAGAAATGCTTTCAGCTTTTATCCACTAGATAGTATACTAGCTGTGGGTTTGTCATATATGGCCTTTACATAGCGAAGATAAGTACTTTTGATCTTTAACTTCTCCATAGTGTTGAGCATAAATGTGCGTTGTGTTTTATTGAAGGCCTTTTTTTCTTTAATTCAGATGATCATATTTTTTCCTTAATTCTGTTTAAGTGATGTTTCACATTTATTGATTTGCATATGTTGAACCAGGCTTGCATACCTGGAATGAAGCCCATTTGATTGTGCTGAATTATCTTATTGATGTGTTTTTTAATGCAGTTTGCTAGAATCTTATTAAGGATTTTTAACATCGATGTTCATCAGGGATATTGATCTGTATTTTTCTTTTTGGATGTGTCTGTTTTATTTTGGTATCAGAGTTATGGTTGCCTCCTAAAGAGTATTTTGTAGAGTCCCCTCCTTTTCAATTTCTTGGAATAGCTTGGTCTAAGGAGAGGTGTTCTCTCCTTGTCACAGGTGTGGCAAAACTCAGTCGGGAATCCATTAGGTCCTCTGCTTTTCTTCTTTGCAAGTTTTGTAATTGCTATGTTGATTTCAGTGCCTGTAGTTTGGCTGTTTACGCTTTCCATATCATCCTGTATTAATTTGGGGATATTGTAAGTGTGTAGAAATTTCTTCATGTCTTTCAGATTATTTAATTTAGAGGAGTATAATTTTTCAAAATAGGTTCTTATAATCCAATGTATTTCCATGAATTAAGTGGTGATTGCTCCCCTTTTGTTGGTGATTTTGTTGAATTGCTTCGTTTTCTTTCTTTTAGTGAGATTGGAAAGGGGTCTGTGAATTTTAGTTAACTATTTAAGAACCAACTTGTTTGACTCTTTTTGTTTTTTATTTTATTATTATTATTATTATTATTATTATCTTTTTTTAGTTCTTGATTTCATTGATTCACTTCTATCTTGATTATTTCTTGTCTTCTGCTGAGTTTGTGCTTAGATTGTTCTTCCTTTTGTAGGAATTTGAGATGGAGTATAAGCTTATTTATTTGAGATCTCTCCTCGTTCTTAATGTAGGCACTCAGTGCTATGAATTTTACCCTTAAGACAGCTTTCATGCTGTCCCAAAGGTTTTGATATGTTGTGTCTTCATTCCCATTTGCTTCCAGGAATTTCTTGATTTCTGCTTTCCTATTAAATGAAGATCCATTCTTCATTTAATAGAGTATTATTCAATCTCCATGAATACACATATTTTCTGTCATATTGTTTGCTATTTATGGCTAATATCATGTCACTATGGTCTGATAGGATATATGGAATAGTATCTACTTTTTTGTATTTGGTGAGATTTCTTTGTGAACTAGAATGTGATCTATTTTGGGGAAAATTCCATGCAGTGCTAAGAAGGAGGTAAAACTCAGGCAATTTGGGGTGGAATATTCTATAGATGTCTGTTAAGACCATTTGATTTATTGAAGTTTTGGGCTGGAGATATCTTTATTGATTTACTTTGACGATCTGTCTATTGGTGATAGAAGAGTGTTAATGTCTCCCAGTATTATTGTTCTGGGGTCCATAAGTGGTTTTTTTTTGTTGTTGTTGTTTGTTTTTGTTCGTTCAATGTAGTCTTACACATAGGAAGGAATATTGACAAATATTCATGAATGCATGCATAATGACAGAGCAAGCCTAGGCTGATGCCAGTTCATGATCTATCCACTATGAGTTCCCCCAGACCCCATGTTTCCTCTACTTTACCCCTGTGTTAGTTGGGCTTCTCATGGAAGTCGAAGGTTCCCCACTGGTTTGATAATACCCCTACTCCCTCCCTCCAGATGCCTTGACCTCCCTTCTGTTTCCACCCCCCTGTCCCAACCCTTCATCCCCCAGCCTCTTAGCAAGGTTCCCCCTGCTCATGTAAAAATTCACCCAAATGGAGGTTATTATTTGCCTAGCAAACTTTCAGTCTGTTTCCAATTGTATTCTAGCTTCCACAAATGAGAGAAAAGTGCTTTTTGTCAAGACAAACTTGGGAACATTGGTGTTTGGAGCATAGATATTTACTATGGTTATATCTTACTGATGTATTATTTCCTTTACTATGATATAATGACCTTTTTTGTATTCATAAATTTATTTGTTGAACAATCACACAAGCTTCTAATGAAATAATATAATATATATATAGATTCTTAAAATTAAATTTACCCCCAAGAACCCCCCCAATTACCCACCCTTATCCCTCCCCTCCATTTCCCAATACATCTCTACAAATATATTAAGTAGTATGATGTTACACCTTATCTGGATTTAAAACATGATACTAGACCTCCTCTCTCAATGGCCAGGGTCTAGCTACAGCCTCCACAGATGAGTGAAGACATTCGACCCTTGGTTCTCTGGTTTATGCTGATTTCACTCAGCATAATTTCTTCCATAGCCATCCATTTACATTCAAAGGCTGCAATATCGTTGTTTCTAATTGTTTAGTGAAATTCCGTGGTATATATGTACCACAGTTTTTGGATCCATTCATCCACTGAGAGATATCTGGGTTGTTTCCATAATTTAGCTATTGTAAATTGAGCGGCTATGAACACAAATATTGCTGTGTCGCTGTAATATGCTGATTCTAAATCCCCTGGAAAAATACCCAAGAGAGGAATAGCAGGATCGTATGGTAGGCTCATCCCTAGTTTTTTGAGGATTCTCCACACTGCTTTCCAGAGGGGCTGTATCAGTCTGCAGTTCCACCAACAGTATATTAGTGTGCCTATCTCTCCACATCCCCTCCAGCATCTATTATTGTTTATTTTCCTCATTTCTGCCAATATGACTGTTGTGAGGTGAAATCTTAATGTAGTTTTCATTTGCGTTTCTCTGATTACTAGTGATTTGGAACACTTTATCATGTATTCATTGGCTTGATCAATGTCCTCTGTTGAGAAGTTTCTATTTAGCTCTTTGGCCCATATATTGATTAGGTTCTTTGTGTTTTTGTAGTTGAGGTTTTTGAGGATTTTGTAGATTCTGGATATGAGGCCCCTGTCAGAGGAATCACAGTCCATGATTCTCTCCATTTTCGTAGGAAACCTCTTGACTCTTTTGATTATTTTCTTGGTGGTGCAAAAGCTTTTTAGCTTTACGGCATCCCATTCACTGAATTTTTACTTTATTCCTTCACTTTAGGAGACATGTTGAGAAAGTCTTTGCCTACTCCCAAATGCTGAAGTGTTGGACCTAATTTGTCTTCCATCAGTTGCAAGGTAGCTGGTTTAATTCCTAGCTCCTTGACCCATTTTGATTTGATTCTCATGCAAGGAGAAAGATATGGGTCTAATTTCAACTTTCTGCAAGTGTCTGTACAGTTTGTCCTGCAACATTTGTTGAAAAGGCCGTCTCTCCTCCATGTAATATTTTATCTCACTTTGTCAAAAATCAGGTATTTAAAGATTTGAGGGTTTGTTTCAGGGTCTTCTATTCTATTCCATTGGTCTTCTTTCCTATCTTTATACCAGTACCATGCTGTACTACAGCTCTATAGTATAGTTTTAGATCTGGTATGGCAAAACTGCCTGATTCCTATTTCTTGCTTAGTAATGTTTTGGCAATTCTAGGTTTCTTATTGTTCCAAATGAATTTGAGAATTGCTTTTTCAATGTCTGTAAAGAATGACATAGGTTTCTTAATAGGATTGCAATGAATCTATATAGAGTTTTTGGTAGAATGGTACTTTTATTATATTAATTCTGCCTAACCAAGAGCATGGGACATCCTTCCATCTTCTTACGTCATTTTGGATTTCATTCTTCAATAACTGATAATTTTCATTGTAGAGATCTTCAGTTTCCCTTATAAGGTTAATTCCCAAGTATTTTATTCTTTTTGAAAATATTGTGAATGGTACTGATTTCCTGATTTCTTCATCAGTCCTATTATTATTAGTGTATAGGAAAGCTATTGATTTATAGGAGGTGTTGATCTTGTAGCCTGCCACTTTGCTAAATATGTTTATAAGTTCAAGGAGTTTACTGATGGAGTTTTTTGGATCTTCCAGATACAGGATCATGTCATCAGCATAAAGGGAGAGTTTGACTTCCTCTCTTCCTATTTTTATCCCTTGGATTTCTTTCTCTTGTCTAATTGCTTCAGCTAGGGTCTCAAGAACAAGACTGAATAAAAATGGTGAGAGCAGAATGCCTTGTCTTGTTCCCAATTTTAGTGGAAATGCTTCAGCTTTTCTCCATTTAGTATTATACTAGCTGAGGGTTTAGCATATATGGCCTCTACATAGTTCAGAAATGATCCTTTGATCCCTATCTTCTCTAGAGTTTTGAGCATAACAGGGTGCTGGATTTTATCAAAGGCCTTTTCTGCTGCATCCATTGAGATGATCATATGGTTTTTGTCCTTGATTCTGTTTAAGTAGTTAATTACATTAATTGTTTTGCATATGTTGAACCATCCCTGCATACCTGGGATGAAGCCCACTTGATCATGATGGATTATCTTCTTGCTAAGTTTTTGAATACTGTTTGCTAGGACTTTATTAAGGATTTTTGCATCCAGGTTCATCAGGGATATTCATCTGTAGCTTTCTTTTTTTGATGTATCCTTGTCGGGTTTTGGTATCAGAGTTATGATTGCTTCATAAAAAGTGGATGGGAGAGTTCCTTCCTTTTCAATTTCTTGAAAGTGTTAGATCCTCCTCAAAAGTGTGGTAAAAATCATCAGGGAAGCCATCAGGTCCAGGGCTGCTGCTGCTGCTGCTGCTGCTGCTGCTGCTACTGCTCCTCCTCCTCCTCCTCCTCCTCCTCCTCCTCCTCCTCCTCTTCTGAGAGAGGGACAGTGAGAGAGAGAAAGAGAGAAAGAACTTTATTTAGTTTTTCATATGGCCTTAGTTGCTCCAACATTTAATTGTGTACATGGTGCTGGGGTTTGAACCTGAGTCCTCATGCTTGCCAGGCAAGCACCGAAACCGCTCTAGCCCAGGGCTTTTCTTCTTCGGTAGATTTTTAATTGCAATATGGATTTCAGTTCCTGTGATTGGGTTGTTCAGGAATTCAATATCGTCCTGTGTCAATTAAGGGATGTTGTATGTGTCTAGAAATTTATCATTTCTTACAAATTATCAAATTTGGAGGAGTATAGGTTTTCAAAATATGATCTTATAATTTGTTGGATTTCCATGGGGTCAGTGATGATCACTCCCTTTTCATTGGAGATTTTATTGATTTGCTTCATTTCTCTCCTTGTTTTAATGAGATTTGCTAGAGTCTATTTATCAAGCTTCTTTTTTCAAAGTACCAGCTCTTTGTTTCATCAATTATTTTTACTGTTTTTTTGTTCTCAATTTCATTGATTTCAGCTCTGATCTTGATTATTTCCTGTCTCCTGCTGGCTTTGGGGGTTATATTGTTCTTCCTTTTGAAGGGCTTTGAGATGGAGCATAAGTTTATTTATTTGGGATCTCTCTTCATTTTTAATGTGGGTACTCAGTGCTATAAATTTTCCCCTTAGGAATGCTTTCATGCTATCCCAGAGGTTTCAATATGTTGTGTCTTCATTTTCATTCTCTTCCAAGAAGTTTTGGATTTCTTCTCTCTTGCCTTCTTGAATCGATTCTTCATTTAATAGGTTATTATTCAATCTCCATGAATATGTGTTTTTTCTATTATGATTTTTATTGTTGATTGCTATCATCTTGGCATTGTGGTCTGAGAGGATGCATGGAATAATATCTGCTTTTTAATATTTGCTGAGATTATCTTTATGAACCAGAATATGATCTATTTTGGAAAAGGATCCATGTGCTGCAGAGAAGAAGGTGTATTCTGCTAACTTGGGATGGAAAATTCTATATATGTCTACTAAGTTCATTTGATTTATGGAGTTGTTTAGGCTGGTGATTTCTTTATTGATTTTTGTTTTGATGATCTGTCTAATGGTGACAGAGAAGTATTGAAGTCTCCCAGTATTATTGTGTTGAGGTCTACGAGTGGTTTGATGTCATGAAGTAAATTATTCACATAGTTGCGTGCACTGTTGTTTGGAGAGTAAATGTTAACTATGGTTATTTCTTCCTGTTGTAGGGTTCCTTTTAGTACTAGGTAGTGGCCTTCTTTATCTCTTCCAATTGATTTATGTTTGAAATTTACTTTGTTCAGATATAAGTATAGTGACACCGGCTTGGTTTCTTAGATGGCATGGTAGATTTTTTCCCATCATTTCACCCTTAATCTGTGGATGTCATTGTCTGTTAGGTGAGTTTCTTGTAAGCAGCATATGGTTGGATTTTGTTTTTTGATCCAATCAGCAAGTCTGTGTCTTTTGAGTGGTGCATTTGAACCATTCACATTCAGTGTTAAAATAGAAGTGTGTAATTGATTCATTGTCATTGCATCTTATTTAGCTAGTTCTGTGGTTGTCTTGGTTACTTATTGATGGGTGATACTTTTATGGAATTTCTTCAGTTTGTGGGTTTTGGTTATCAATTACTTGTTCTTCTGTCTGGAATGTTTCCTTGAGAATTCTTTATAGGGTGTGTTTTCTATTTACGAATGCTGCCAGTTTTGTTTTATCATGAAAAGTTCTTATTTCTCCATCAAATTTGAAGCTGAGTCTTGCTGGGTATAGAATTCTTGGGTGCATGTTGTGGTCATTCAGACACTGAAAGATATCTTCCCAAGACCTTCTTGCCTCCAGAGTCTGGGCTGAAAAATTGCAGACAATTTTTATTGGTTTACCTCTGTATGTGATTTGGTGTTTCTCCCTTGCTGCTTTTAAAACTGTTTCCTTGGTATCCCTGTTGTACATTTTGAATATGATGTGTCTTGGTGAGTTTATCCTTTGATTATGCCTATTGGGTGTCCTGTAAGCTTCCTGGATGAGCATGTCTGATTCTATTTTTATATGAGAAAAGTTTTCATTCACAATTTCTTTGAGCATATTCCTCATACCATTGTTGCATGTCTCAATTTCTTCCTGTATCCAAATTACTCTCAGATTGTTTCTTCTCATTTCATCCCTGTCATTTTAAAAATTCTGGTCATGTTCTCTTAATTGTTTTTCTTTTTGTTGTCGGTGAGCTCTAGCTTGGTCAGCCTTTCTTTGTTGTCAGATATTCTTTCTTCAATAGCGGAGGTTCTATTTTCTACCGAAGTTAGTCTATTATTAAAACTTACATGGTCCTTCTCATATATCATTGACTGCAGATTTTAGATCTGATACTTCCTTTTTGAGAAAATCAGTTTCTTTAATGATAGATTTTCTCAACTCTTGAGTTTTCTCATTTATTCCCTTCATTATGTCTTCTTTTAATTCATTGTTCCTTTTTGTTATCAGTTCATTGATAAATTGTTCCAGATTTTCATCCCGGTCCCCATCCATCGCCCCCTTACTAGGGGAGTTATGGGATTGTTGTGAACCTCTTCAAGTTTGATTTCTCATGTCTGAAGAGATTCTTCTTGCTTATTTGACTGGAGAACCCTTTGTGGAAGCAATATAAGACTTGGTGATTCTTTTTTCCATCTCCTACTTAAGCTGTTGGATTGGGAATTTTGTCCAGTCCCTTACTTGGGATGGGTGTTGTCAGGAAAGTTGATTTCAGAAGTCTACGCCCTTTACTGTTAGTTACCCTTAAAAATTTCCAACACCTCATGCACTAATAAAAAATTATCAATATGTACAACCAAAGCTTACAGTAAACAATAGTAAATTAGTTATTTAGAACAGACTATAATAGAGTTTTGAATTCGACCTATGAAACTAATGGTAGTGATAATATTTTCAGTGACACTAGTATTTAACTATCACATATGTCAGACTTCAAAAACATCCAAGTATTATTCAGATTGACAATCACAGCGGTAATCGTTACACAGCCTTAATAGTGGGGGGGGGGTTGAATAGAGTTAACTAATTGGGAGTC
>PVKS010035464.1:0-20051 GCA_004027875.1 Aplodontia rufa
TTGCCATCTTAACTCTTTCTAAGTGCACCATTCAGTGGCGTTAAGTACATTCACATTGCTGCACAGTCATTACCACCATCAATCTGCACAGCTCTTTTCATCTTGCAAAACTGAAACTTTGTCTTTATTAAACAACTCTCCACCCTCTCCTTTGGCAACTGCCATCCTACTTTCTGTCTATGAATTTGACTACTCTAGATACCGAATATATGTGGAATCAGAGTATTGTCCTTTTGTAACTAGTTTATTTCACTTAGCATAATGTCCTTGAGGTTCATCCATGTTGCAGCATGTGTCAGAATTTCTTCCCTTTTTCAGGTCAAATAATATTCCATTGTATGTATATACCTCTGTGTTAGTCAGCTTTCTGGCACTGAGACATAATGCCAGAGAAAATCACCTTCAGAAAAGAAAAGGATCTTTTTGGCTCATGGTTTCAGAGGGTTTTTTTTTTTCTCATGGTTGCTTTGCCCTGTTGCTTTGGGCATGTGTAGCAGCACAGTATCACGGCACATGGTAGAGATGTATGCACCTCACAGCAGCTATGCAGCAAAGAAAAAGAGAAGTCCAGTGTCCAATATCCTCTTTAAGGATGCTCCCCCAATGACTTAGCTTCCTTCCACTAGGACCCACCTCCTAAAGTTCCACCACCTCCCATATGCTGATAACCAAGCCTTCAACACAGGAGCCTCCAGGGGACATTTCAGATCCACATACAACCACATTTTGCTTATCCATTCATCTGTCAACCCACACTTGGTGGGTTCCATCTTTTGGTGATTGTGACTCATGCTGCTATAAACATGGGTGTACACGTATCTCTATTTCTAATGCTTTCGGGTATATGGCATATATGCAGAAGTGGAGGCATGTTTTTAAGATGTCTTAATTATTCCCTGCCCTTCCTCAGTTCTATTTTTATTTTATACTTCAATTAACAGCTTTTGGGCCATTGCTAATCATTTGGGGCCTCTGGTATGTGCCACAAAAGGTATGTTTTCAGAGAACCCCATAGGCCTTTCCTGATCCCACTCACTCAAATGCTCACCCTTGCTTCCCATCTCCTCATACCGCTACACTTTATTTCATTGTGTTTGTCATTACCTGATGTTCTCTCTCTCTCTCTCTCTCTCTCTCTCTCTGTGTGTGTGTGTGTGTGTGTGTGCATGCACCATTGAGCTATATCCCTAGTCCTTTTAATTTTTTTTTTTTTTTGAGATAGGATCTCTCTAAGTTGCTGAGTCTGGCCTCAAGCTTACCATCCTCCTGCCTCAGCCTTTCAAGTTGCTGAGATTACAAACATGTGCCACCATGCCCAGCTATATTTATTTTTTGCTTTTTTGCTTTTTATAGTTTGCTTTTTCCACTGCGATATGTGCTTCCCACTTTGTTCATTGCTGCATCTCCTCTTCGGGACCAGTACCTAGTACTTATACGTAGGACATAATTATTAAGAGAACAAGTGAATGATTGAATCTGTGCCTATTTGCAAGAAGTTTACAATCTGCTGGGGAGAAACACATATAAAAACTATAATATTAGAGCAGGGCACGGTGGCACATGCCTGTAATCCCAGCAATTTGGGAGGCTGAGGCGGTAGGATCGTAAGTTTGAGGTTAGCCTGAACAACTTAATGAGACCCTGTCTCAAAATAAAAAGGGCTAGGGATGTGGCTCACTGTTTACGTACCCCTGGGTTCAATCCTTGGTACCAAAAAACGAACAAACAAGCAAACAAAAAACCCCCCAAAACAAAACAAACAAAAAAACTTATGTTAGGCAAAATACAGGGACCCTGAGAGGTTTAGATCCAAGTGCTGCGAGAAAGCCCAGGGTGGCAGAACCAGGAAGTGCCCCTGTGTACTGGGTAGGGAATTTCCACAATGATGAAAAGACCCACACTCGGGTAGCTACCATATGATGGTGATATAAATTAATTATCTCATCCATCTCCCCACAGCTTCATGATATAAGTTTGTTTTCTATTTCTTTTTTTTTTTTTAAGAGAGAAGGACAGTGAGAGAGAGAGAGAGAGAGAGAGAGAGAGAATCAATTTTTATTAGTTTTTCACACGGCTTTCGTTGCTCTAACACTTAGTTGTGTACGTGGGTTGCTGGGGTTTGAACCCGTGTACTTGCACATGCCTGGCAAGCACCGTAACCATGGAGCCACTGCTCCAACCCCATGTTTTCTATTTCTAGGCAAGGAAATTAGGCCTGCGAAGGATTAAGGAACTTGTGTAAGGCCATATAGCTAATGACTGCTCTCAAGTCAAACCTCTTTTGTTTCCTTTTATCCATTTTTTAAATTCCATTAAATTTCTTTTCAAACATCACAAAAGTAGCTATGCTCACTGGAGCTAGTGAAAGAACTCAAAAAATGATGAGTTTCCATCAGCAACAGTGTGAACACCTTGGTCTGTTCCTATCCACGCTGTCCCGGTGCTCACACAAACCCCATTCTAGAGGCCTCTCTGTTTTTGCAAAAATGAGATCACACTGTGTAAATCACTCTGTTACTTGTTTTTCTTTGAACATCGTGGCCATCGCATACGGTGAAAGATGTAGAGCTAACTGGCTCTTTTTTTTATTTTTAAAAATTTTTTATTAGATGTATATAGAGATACAATTGAGGGGGAAACATTATCAAACCATCAATAACCAATGTATATATACTTAGTTATCCAGGGCTAATGCCAAATTATGGATGCCCAGCTTGGGTTTCCCCTGTTGCTGTTTCCCCCAGAAGAACTCCTGCGTTAAATGGGTATCTTGTGGAGGAATGAGATCTGCTTCTGAGATGGTTCCCCCATATTCCCACTCTCCAGTCTCCTAGGAGTTCTTTCTACACCCTCCCCCTCCTCATTCCCCTACGCCTCCAAGTATCCTAGGGAGTCATCCCCCTATTGCGTTGAGAATCATACAATTTGAAATTATTGTTAGCTTAGCCGTCTAACCTACTGCTTCCCCATGTATTCTAGCTTCCACAGATGAGAGATACCATTCAGCCCTTGAGTCTCTGAGATTGGGATGCTTCACTTAGCATAATTCTTTCCATCTCCATCCATTTGGCTGCAAAAGCCATACTATTGTCTTCTCTAATGGCCGAGTAGTATTCCATTGTACCAAAGTGTTTGTATCCACTCATTGAGTGAGGGACATCTGGATTGGTTCCATAATCTAGCTATAGTAAATTGAGCTGCTATAAACACTGAAGAAGCCACATCACTATAATATGCTGATTCTAATTCTTTTGGGAAAATACCCAGGAGTGGGATAGCTGGGTCGTAAGGTGGTTCCTACAGTATGATCGTACTGCCTTATCCAACAATTCCTGTTTTTTTTTTTTTATCCACTACAGACAATGTTGCATTGTCTTTGTATATCAATACTTTTCCTTCTTTAGGATGTACTTTCAAGGGGGATTGCTCAGCCCAAGCGTATGTGTATTTTTAATTGTGATCGATGCTGCTTTATTATTTTCCCCAAAGATAATGGCATCAAATGTCATGCTTTTAATCATTGTAGTTTCTAGGCTCAGGCTGCCCCTCATTTCTTCCCTCCCTGCTTTTCTGCAGAGCACCGTCCTCGGGCTCATCCAGACCCTTGCAGTCAGTCTTAGGACTTTCCCAGAAGGCTGAAGGGTGTGGCTCTGTCCTCTCCCTTGGCCACTGAGCACTCTCGGTTGGGGATCTGGATTATTGACCAAACTGTCGCTAACTAGCTGTTTGACCTTGACCAAGCCAAGTAACCTTTCTGTGCATTTGAAAGGGGGTTGATCATGCAGTGTAACAGTCACTAGCCACGCGTGGTTGTTGAGCTCTTGAAATGTGGCTAGTGAGATTGGAGACTGAATTTTACAATTTATTTTGTTTGAATTAATTAGAATTTAGAATCAAAGAGCCGTATGAGACTAGTGGCTGTCTTATGACACTGTGCAGCTATAGAGATTGAGAATAAGCTATGCATAGGTGCAATGTAAGAAAGTGCTTAGCTGGCCCAGAGTCTGGCACATAGTAAACACTCAATAAATATTTGCTATTACTAGGTTTTCAGTGTCTTGCTTTCCAGCCTACCACACCTGATGGCCCTCAATGACGCCCCACACTGGCTGTCCCTGAGTCACCTGGGGGAGGGAGGAAAGGTGTTTCTGCGGTGATGCATATCAGTAATGAGCCTTGCACTGAATGTTTCTGGTCTGCTACTTTCCCTGGAGGGTCATGTGAGCCGGAGTGGTATGTGGCCTGCTTTGCAAGTGATTAACATGGTGTAAGCAATCTGCATAGAGAGAAAACCCTCAGTTGGTATTCCATTATTCTATTAGAGTTTCAGAGCCGGGATTAAGTGGACATGATTTCTTCCTATGGGCCATTAATTTTGTTTTATTGCTGGTCTGATGGCCATTACCCTTTTTTGCCAATGCATTCCCCCATTAGGTTTGTACAATTAACAAAATATGTGCTGTTAGGGCTTTGATAGGAAGAGTGGGATGGAAATAAAGGGCGGGGATGCCGCCACAGAGGTGGGGGTGGGGAGAGGCTGGCCCAGGAGTGGTGCCTCCGGAATGGAGCCAGGGATGTGGGCCTGTTCAGCACCTGCCTTGGGGCCACAGGCATTCCTGGAAAACTGCAGAAATACTTTTTTTGGCTCTGCTCCCGTTAGGAGAATAGGAGGCACCGGTTAAGAGGATAGAATACTTAGTGGGTCTAGGTGGGAGTGGTGCTGTGCTCCCTGGCTTTCCTTCAGTTTCCAGCTGGGTTCAGCACAGCTGAGACCATCATGTGCTATCCCCTCACCCACCTGACACTGTCACCTTGAACAGGAAACTCCTCATTAGGAAGCAGGATTGGGGGGCCAGGGAAGCAGACCTCTAGGAGTCTGACTCTATGACAGGGAGAGAATTCAGGAACATCTTTCTTATCTCTAGGAGGCAAACAGATGGACTTGTGCCAGTCAAAGGGGGTGACAGATACCCAATACCATCCGATGATCACCAGATGGAAAGGCAGGATTAGTATGGCTAAGTCAACCAATTTTGGGTGAAAAGTTGGAAATCTGATTTTATTTTGATGCTCTACCACTAAATGACATCCCAGCACTTTTTATTTTTTTATTTTGAGACAAAGTCTTGCTAAGTTGCCCAGACTGGCTTTGAACTTGTGATCCTCCTGCCTCAGCCTCCTGAGTGGCAGGATTATAGGCACAGGCCACCACACACTGCTGAATTTTTATTAATATTTTTATTAGAAATCTTTTTCCTTTTTTATTGCTGAATAACAGTTGTACTTAAGTGGTTAGATTTTTAAATGTGAAATTTCTCAAACATTTAGATGTAGGCGGGATTTACAAAAACACCAGATATGCAAGAGTCAGCCTAGGGGCTGCCATTTGGCAGCCTCTGCCAGGCAAAAAGGATTCTTGGAAGGGTTTTAAAGAGGGGTAGATATGACCTAATTTGTATTTTAGGAAGATCTCAGGGCAGGAGGTCAGGACAGCGGGTGGATGGATATGCAAGGGCAGGTGAGGCTGTAAACCAGGAGAACTATCAGTGGCCCTTGCACTGTCTGGAGAGAGACAGCAATCCCAGGCCCAGTCAATAGCAATGGCACCAGTAGAGGGGCAGTGGCATTCCCAAGCAAGAGTGAATAAGGCCTGGGTCTTGGTGTATTGCAAGGTACAGGATGTTCTTGGGGCCATGGTCCCTGTGAGCTGGCCATTCCTCAGGGTGCCTCTGCAGACATCATGCCTTTCTGTGAGCCTGCAACACGCCATGGGGCTTCCCTTTCCAGGCTGCCACCCAATGAAGAAAGGTCGCAAACATCTGCAGTACCTTTTCCCATTAGGATTAGTTCATCAGTGTTACGATTCCTTCCAGGATTTCATATTCATATCTAAACCTTTAAGTACAGGCCCAAGGTTGGAGGCCTGGCCTGGGCAGGGCCTGGGGAGTGTGACTGAGGGAACTTTGGCAGGTCCTTTGCAATTGTGTGTTCAGATTGCTTGTGGCCTGGAGGGCTGAGGATGGGTGTGGAATTAAAATTTATGACTATTGGATTTAGAGGAAGACCATGCAGTTCCCTCAGTGCCAGTGAGTAAGAATCTTATACCCAAAAAATTAATGCCAAGTAATTCCATCATTATTCAATTACTCACTTATTATTTCACTTAGAGCCCACTGCTCAGGGACTTCAATGTCTGACTGATGATCTGATTGGACAAGTAAAGGCAACTACTAAACATCATCTGTGACAAGGTACTGCAGATGGAGAAGTGTGGGGACTCGGATGCTGTGGTGGAGAGAGGCAGGACATGTTGTCTGGAGAGACAGGAATCCTGCAGATATTTCCTTCTGGAATGGGCTGACTCAGATTTTCTCATTGAAGTTCTTTTTCCCTTTTGGAAAGTTTGCTCACATGCTTACAGAGGGTTTTTCAGAGAAGAGGAGCATATAGGGGGGCCTGGTGCTCAGAGGGGGTTGTTACAATTTGGTCCTCATCCCAAAGTTCTGGCTTGGGCAAGAACAGGAAAACTTGTTAGGGGCAGCAGATGAATGCAGAAGTCCTCAGTCCTCACTTGCTTCTCTTTTCCCCATTTAGTTGCTGCCAGCCCTTATAATACTGAATAACCACAACAGTAGACCTATTGAGTTACGGATATGTTCCCAGCAATGTGTTAAATTTTGTTTATCCATTATCTCATTTGAAGATGCTTCCATTATCCCATCTTAGAGATGAAAACACTGAGGTTCACAGAGATTAACTTTAGACAAATGATGGACCCCAGTCTGAACCCAGAGCTGTCTGACTCCAGATTTTTTATTCTTAAACCACAATGATATATTGTTACCTTAGGAAGACACCTAGCACTCTCCCTGTAGACTAATTAGGAATTAGTAGATATCAGATGGAATTTTGTTTTAAGATTTATCTAGTAACCTAACCATATCATTTTTAGATTGGGTAACTGAGGCACAGAGTGGTTAAGGGTCCTTGTCCAAGATCAAACAATAAATTAATGACAGAGTCAGGGCATGAACCCACATCTGTCCAGTGCTCTCTGTGTTAGTCCATGGCTTGTGTAATTGGAGCCCAAACCCATCTCCCTCCATCCTTCTAACTTACCTGGGTGTGTTTCATGGATGCACATACAACCATCTAGAGGATACTGACTCAAGTTCTGCTGTATTCTCTGCTCGGGAAGCTTTCTTCTATCCCCCTCCCATCCTTTCATCCAAACAAGCATGATCATTCAACAGCTCCTTCCTCATTTGTCATTTCTCAGATGTCCTCATGTCTACAAATATGAGTGGTCAGTCTCATTCATGATTCCATATTTTCTTCATGCTGAGCAAGATGGGCCAAAGTTCTAATTCTGATTGCTATATTGCATGACTGTAGGCCTTTGCCATATTTGTCTGTCAAGATCAGAGAATGTGGGCTTTAGAAAGTCCTAAAATATCATGCACATGAATGGTGCCCACGCATCCACCAGTTGGTGGCAGTCCAGGAAGACTTCCACTGGTACCTGATGATGAGTGAAAGATAAGGATGGAGTGAAGAAATGGCATGTGCTTGTATGCACATGTGTGTAAGAGAGAGGGAGAGAGAGAAATGGAGAGACAGTAGGAGAGAAAAAGTGTGCACTAATTATTCAATCCAAGGCTCTGTGTGTGTGTGTGAGTTTGCGTGTGTGTGTGTGTGTGTGTGGCACTGGAAATTGAACCCAGGGGTGCTCCACTGCTGAGCTACATTCCCAGCCCTTTTAATTTTTAATTTTGACTCAGGGGTTCCCTAAATTGCTTGGGGCCTCACTAAGCTCACTAAGTTACTGAAGGCTGCCTCATTTTCCTGAGTTGCTGGGATTACAGGTGTATATCGCTACACCTGGCAAAGGGATGGCTCTGTATTGTCAGTTGTTTGCTCCCCTTTTGAGGGTTGAATTACTTTATAAATGATGATGAAAGAAGACACTATTAATATTTTATCAAAATCTAAGTTTATCAACCCTATCAGTCTGAATGCTTCTTAACATTTGACTAATGACTGAAATCTAAATCTGGGAAATGATGCAGTGGATCAACTTCTTACCCAATGCAAGATTCTTCTTCCAGGATTGGGAGTTCACTACTTTCCCAGGAAGTGTGACTCAATTTTCAGTGGTTCTTTTTTTGTTTTGTTTTGTTTTTATTCCAGTGTTGGGGTTGGAACCTAGGACCTCACACATGCCTTGGAATTGCTCTGCCACTGAGCCACATTCCCAGCCCATTTGATGATTGCTAGACTATTCCTCCTTACGTTGAACTGAAGATTGATTTTTTCTAAGGTCTATAATTAGTCTTGATCTTACCTTCTAAAATCAAGCAGTTCCTCTTTCGCATAGTTTCTTCAAATATTTGGAGAGCTACTATGAGGAAGAGTGAACATGATGCTTTAGTCAATATGGCTAGGACCAATGGATACTATTGGAGAGGGACAAATGAAGATAAAGCTCTAGTTACTTCTATTGTGTCTTCTACCTCACAGCCTCCTCATAATAATGAAAGCAACAACAATAGCTGGCATTTAGTGAGTCCTTCTTTTGTATGAGACACTATTATAAGATTATATTATCTTTGAATTCTTACAATCACCCTTGCCTTTGAAAGTAAAACTGCTTTTCCATGTGTGTGTGTGTGTGGGGGGGTGCTGGGGTTTGAACCTAGGGCCTTATGCATGACAGGCAAGTGCTCTACACTGAGTTACACCCCCAGCCCAGAAGTAGAGCTTTCATTAGGACTATTTACAGATGCAAAGCTAAGGCACAAAGGAATCAAGGCGCTTGCCTGTGATCAAGATGCGACTTTATGATATGATTCCAGAGCTTGCTTTTAACACACAATTTAACAACTAGACATCGTCTCCCAACTCTCTCTTCAACTCATTGCTCTCAAATAAGCCAAACTGCGTGTAGAACTAATATGAGTTGATAAGTCCAGAAGAGGGGAGATCATCCATGCCTCAATTTGGACACTATGTTGCTATTAGTGCAATCCAAGATCATATTCTGTGAGATGCAGCAAAACCATATCCTGGGTTTGCATTTAACTCAAACAACTCCAGCTTTTTTTTTTTTTCCAATCATGCCAACCCTTTCTATTTTTTCTTGCAATTAATTTTTTTTCCAATACTGGAGATTGAACCCAGGTGTACTCTACTACTGAGTCTCATCCCCAACCCCTTTTTCTTTTATTTTGAGACTGGGTCTTGCTAAGTTTCCCAGCCCAGCCTTGAACTTGCAATCCTTCTGCCTCACCCTCCTGAGTAGCTAGAATTATCGGTGTGGGAACCATGCTTGTCTGCAACTGACTTTTTAATATAACATCCAGGTTTGGTGCATACATATACTTGTCAAATATTTTTCTACAGTTTTGTGAAAAGGATGGATTTGCATGTGGGCATGGGCATAGAATATAATTTGATGGTTTAAGGTAATGAGATTTTTCTTACTCTCAAAAGTATTTTATTTGTGATTGTCATGACAATATTATATAAGAAACATAAACTGATAAAGAAAAAATGGACCTTTTGGTTTTAATCCCTTTTTCCACTTGTTAAAAGCTGTATGATTCTTGAATCCATCCCTCCAGCAATCTGTTTCCTTTCTAGCTTTGAGTCATGTGCAAATGAAAAATCTGCCATATCTTCTTCCAAGTATCTCAGGTGGACAGTCACAGAGGGCAGGGATAGGACAAGCAGCTTCATATAATTTCATATAGAGAATTTGTATACTGAGTTCATGCAATGCTCAGTAGTAATGAATAAGTAGTTGAGAATTGTACAGGTTGGAACCCATTGCCAACCACGGGCTGGTTCTGAGGTGCTGGTTATAGATTCTAGTTGGAGATTTTCAATAGATATTTACTCAGAACCTGACTCTTGCTGGACACTCTGCTAGGCTTTGGGGATATGATGATGCATAAGACATGCTACTTTTCCTCAGTGACTTGCATTTGGTGGCCTGGTCTTTTCTATGGGGTACCTCTATGAGCGGAGAACTGCCATCAAGCAGGTATTAGTAGAAAGACTCAGAGGAAGAGCTTTTGCTTGGAGAACATCATTATAAAAAAGAGTGACAATTTATTTAAAGGAGTATGTCTCAATACACCTCATAACTGAATCTTTAGGGGACCAAGATCTTGCTAAATTGTCAAAGTTGGCCTCAAAACTCTCAATCACCACTGAACCTGGATTCCATACCTGAATCTTCTCTCTGAAATTCCACCTTCTTCCAAGATGCCTCTCTTGTCTTAACTAAAGGAGAAATACTAAATGGGGCATTTGAGGGGCATTATATCCTATAATATCCTTACTGAAAAGCTTCCAGTGGTTCTAGGAGCTCACAACTAAGTTCTGAATTCTCTGGCTTGATGCTTGGAGCCCTGGATTCTCTGCTTACCTGGAATTATTCCTTTCTCTGGTCTCTTTCAGCTCCATCAATTCCATGCTTCCCCCTCGTTGCCTTTGCTCAGATGGCCCCCCTTCTTTGTCATGCCCTCTATGCCAGTCAGTTTTGTGTTTTTACAGCAAAATACCTGAGAAAAATCAACTTAAAAAGAGAAAAGGTTTATTTTATCTTACAGTTTTGAGCCACTTTATGGTTGGTTGGCCCCATTGTTCTGGGCCTATAGTGGTGAAGCATACCATGGTGGGAGTACAAAGTGGAGCAAAACCACTTATCTGATGGCCAGGAAGCAGAAGAGAAAGAGAAAGGAACTGGGGTTCCACAGTACCTTCAAGGGCTCCCAATGACCTAAATACCTCCCACTAGGCCCCAACTCTTGAAGATTCTTCCACTGCACCATAGGCCCACACTAGGAATCGAGCCTTTGCAGGGGGACAGTCAACATTGAGACTCTTTCCACCCTCAACCCTCTCTGCCTCCCTTCTTCCAGCCAAGTCTTGCCTGATAAGTCTTCCAAAGTTCAGTCTTAGTTAACTCTTGAAACAATAATCCTTTTGTAGCAGGAGTCCTTTGCCAGGAAACTTTCCTACTCAGTGCTGTGGGCAGAGCTGCCAGCTCCAGATTTGTTCTTAAGCAGATTCACCTCTGGGTCAACCCCATCTCCACCCTGGCTTTACCCCCAGCAGAATCTCATATAGACTATAATGATGTTTTCTTTTATTGGCAGGTGAAGTCTGGAGCACAACCCTGAGGCTTTCTGTCCTCCATGCCGCTCACTAGAAAAGGGGCTGTGAACTGTAAGTAACTTTGATTGGCGTTTTCCAAGCAGATTCAATAAGGTTATGGGTTCAAGACCAGCCCTGAACCTGATGTTTAACAGCCATGCATTGTGCAAGAGAAACACTCAACAATGAGCTAGTCAGAATGTAAAACACACTGGAACTCTAATTAGATTAAGTCGGAATGTGACAAAGAAGCCCTGTAATATGACATGCTATTTAATTAGACTGTATTGATTAGGCATTAAGATGGACCTGCTGTGTTACGTGTGTCGTGAGAGCTGGGGAAGGAAGCTCTTGAGTTTTTTGCAAGGCCAAGCCAGACCTCGGCCTCTATTGCCTGTGGGCTAAGTTTATGGGCTCAGCAAAAGAAGAAAGTGGCGAGAACGGGGCCAAGTTCATAGTCCACACTTGCCTTTGCATCTGATTGTTTCTGGGGAGGTATGAGGGAGGATAACGGAAATACTGCTGAGCAATTCTTTTCCATCTGTCCACTAAGAACTCCAATTCAGACTGAGACTTTCGGGTTCCCCGACTCACCTGGAGGACCTGGCAAAATTCCAGCCTTCTTGGTGGAGTCCTTTTTGGAAACTTAGCTAAAAGTGATTTTTCTCTCTTCTGAGATTCTGCAGCATTCACCTACTGCTCACTCCTCTGGCCAGCACTTTACCATGTTCTCTCCAGTGAGACCGTGACCTCCTGGAGGGTAAAGTCTAGGATTTCCACTTTGTGTGTGCACTGTATCCTCAACCTTGTTGCCACTTGGTGACCATTAGTCACATGGCTTGGCTGTCCTGGACAGGAATGGCCCCTCTATCCTGCTTCCAGGACTATCTGAGACTGAGCTGCTGCTGCTGCTGTGACTTTGATAGTACATTGGCTTCCAACCAGTCCATGGAATTATAAATGATTAACCGTTATCAGTGCACATCTTCACCTCTGTGTAAAAATAGATTGACTGTAATGAGTATTTGAATAAATCATAAGAATGGCCACCCTGTGATCGGCTAACATCCTGCCGATGACTGCCTGGTGAGTGAGCAGGGCGCCGGCCTCCCGCCTAATGGCCTGTGATTCAGTGCTGGTCGCCTCTGTGATTGACGGGTCTGGGCTCCCATGGTACCTCCTCTGCAGCCCAGGCTCTGGAGTGGTAGGCTCCTCAGGCCGAGGAGTCCAGGAAGGGTGCCTCTCTCCATTGTGTTCCAGGAAAGCTTGCCTAGACCTGGGGCTGAAGTGGGTGGGGGAGTTAGACTAGAAGATAATGACCTTTGTGAGAATCGATGTCTCCTCACACCGGAGGTTAGAGGGACCTCATAAGTCAAGTCAAGTATGAGGAGCAAGCTGAGCGTGAACCTTAATGGGAGCTGAGAGTCGTGGGGGTGGGGGCGTGGAGGGATTGGTCTGCACCTTCCCTCCCTGTCGGAGAGCAGCTGGGCATGTCAGCACAGGGTCACCCACACCCAGAGAAAGCCCCACCACAGGGACACTTTTGGACTTGCACTGAGGAACCAGAAAGAGCAGGTTTCTTCAGGTCTCAGGGCTCTGAAATGCGGAGGATTCAAATGATGCTCCAAAGCCAAAGTCACCTCAGGTGTGAGAATGCTGCCTTTTGGAAGGGAAGAAAGAATAGGAGAGCAGGCAGGCACAGAATGATGGGGACCAGGTGAGGAGGGAAGTGTCTGAAAAATCTGTAGATTCAGAGAAGACCAAAGAGGGCTGGGTTTAGGTAGAAAATAGCAGACATTTCAATTTAATGCCAATGGAGTCACGGTGACTAGGCTGTGCAACACACCGTCCCCAAACATGCAGTAGTTAGTTGAATGGCGTTTATCCTGTGAGTAGGGAATGTGAGACAGGGCACGGTGGGGAGAGCTCAACTTTGTTCCACCAGGCTTTCAGCTGGGGCAACTCAAAAGCTGGGGCTAGAAGCATCTGAACACTCATTCACTTGTCATTTTGAGCTTCGATGTCAGCCATTGGCTGAGACCTTCGCTGTTGGCCAGATTCATGTGACTCTCCATGTGGCCTGGGCTTCCTGACAGCATGTTTGCCTGATTATAGGGAAGCTTCCTGAGAAAGATCAGAAGCTAGGTGGGAACTGTTCTGCCTTGTATGACCTACCACCTGAAGTCAAGTAGCACCACCTACATTGCATCCTCTCCATCCTCTTGACTGGGACAGGTGCAAAAGTCATCAAGCTTAAGAGAAGAAACAGAAATCCTCCAGCATCACCACCACCTCTCAAAGGAGCATCAACATCATACCTAAAGAAGAGCTGACTCTCTGTATCTGTGGGGGATTAGTTCCAGGACCCCTAGTCAGTACCAAAATCAGTAGATACTCACATCCCTTATATAAAATGCAGGTGTAGTATTTGCATATAACCCACACACATCTTCCCATATAGCTTTAATTTTTTTTTCATTTTATTTTTTTAAAAAGAGAGAGGAAGAGAAAAAGAATTTTATTTAGTTTTTCATCTGGCCTTTGTTTCTCCAACACTTAGTTGTGTATGTGGGGTTTGAACCCAGCTCCTTGCACATGCCAGGCAACTGCTTCAATTGTTGAGCCACCACTCCAGCCCCTTGTATAACTTTAAATTATCTCTAGATTACTTACAAGATCAAATGCAATGTAAATGTTATGTAAGTAGTTGTTAGGCTGTATTGTTTAGGGTATAGTGACAAGGGATAAAACTGTAATTTTCCCACCAAATATTTTCAGTCTATGATTGGTCGAATCCCTGGATATGGAACCTATAGACATGGAAGACCAAATATGCTTTGCAGTTATCTTTGGAGTATATAGTCTACTACGACTAGTAATTGTCAAATATCTGCTAGTGGTCTGGTACAACTTATTTCCATCTATTTCCCTGTAAGAGTAAAAGGACCCTTTCTTGGGGGTGGGTGATGTGCTCCTTTTTGAAGCACAATAGGCTAAAACTGGGTGCGATGGCACATGCTTGTAATTCTAACCACTCAGGAGGCTGATGCAGGAGGATAGGGAGTTTGAGGCCAGAATAGGCAACTTAGGAAGACTTTGTCTCAACTAAAAAAATAAAATGGATTGGGGATATAGCCTAGCGTGCATAATCCCCAGCACCACAAAAGGAATCCCTGCTTTAAATAAATCACACTGTCCCTTGACTCTGAATGCTTAAATTTAAAGGGCACCTTAATGCCAAGCAGGCTTCCTTCCTGCAGTGGGGGTGGGGAGATGGTAAGGCTGGGAGGCCCCTCAGTTGGTAGAAACCTCTATCTACCAGTCCATCTCAGCAAGAGTGTGTCTGGTTTGCAACTCACAGCTTGAAGTGTCAGATCTGGAGGGGTCTTAGACCTGTGACCCAGGATTCCATAAGCCTTGACCTTTGGTTTGCATCCAGACTCCTGATATCTTCATTGCCATGGCCTTCCAAGCTGGGGTGGGTTTCAACCAAAAATTAGGGTTTTAAAGGCTACAAGGAGTTTGTTGCTTCGGGTCCCTCAAGCCCTCTGCTGCTCTTCCTTCCCCTGTATCACACACTCCGATCTGGGGAAATTGTGCCCTTAAGGAGCCAGGCTCCCTTGCCTTGTCTATGCTCCTGAAGCAGATGTAGCTAAATTTTTGTAAAGGAATCTGGAGTGCTCTGGCTGCCTTGTTGTGACTTAAGGAGATATAAACAAAATCCAAGCAGCCAAAGAGTGGAAGCAGAGCCAGTCCAACTTCCAGGGGGCTGAGATTTGAGAATGGCTAATGTCAGATGGAAGGGGCAGGGAAGAGAAGGGTAAGGGGCTTTAGTCTTGATCAAAAGGTGCTGGGGTTTGAAGGGAGAGTCTTGGGTTCTTCCACATCAGCTTAATATTAACATTAGGAGCCAGCACTTTTTAAGTACTTATTATATGTGAGGCACTGCGCTAAGCACTTGAGCTTCATTTTCCATTGGATCCCACATTGAGGGATCCTGTTACTATATCAATATTACACAAAAGAAGAGAAGACTTGGGCTGGAATGATGGCTCTGTGGTACTGTGCTTGCCTGGCATGTGTGAAGACCCGAGATTGAACACCTTACAAGCACCACACACACATAACTAAGTGTCAGAGCAACAAAACCAGATGAAAAACTAAGTAAAATTGATTCTCTCTTTCTGTCTCCCTCTCTCTCTTTCTCTCTAAAAAAAAAAAAAAAAAAAAAAAAAAAGAGAGAGAGACTCAGGGAACAAGAGAAATACCCTAAGAAACAGTAGTGAGTTAGTAGCAGAATTGAAGTTCAACTTTGAATTCTCTGTTCTCAAGACTTAAACCACTCATTATTTGAACAGTGCATGCTGTATGCATGTACTGAGATATTACACTGAATCTCACTGAATCTCACTGAATCTCATTAATATGTACAATTAATATGTAAATAAAAATAACTAAATTAAAAACAGATTAAAAAGAAAGAGAGGTTCTGGGGCTGGAGCAGTGGCTTAGCAGTAGACAACTCTGCCTGGCATGCTCAAGGTCCTGGGTTTGAACCCCAGCACGGCATACATAAGTAAGTGTCAGAAAAACAAAAACCAGATGAAAAAATAAATAAAATTGATTCTTTGTTCTTTTTCTTAAAAAAAAAAAAAAGAGCTTCAGTTTACTCTCCTATAAAATGGGCATGTCTGATAACATTCCCAATGTTACCTTCAGTTGTCAGATTCTAGATATGCAGATAAGATTCTGGGATCTTGCTTAGAAATATCTAAAGTGGACTCACTTTATGGAGTGAAAATATGAAATGATTTCCTGTTCTTTCCGCTTTCATGAAACTTATCATGAAGTCAGGAAACTAATGTTTAATTTGGGCAAGTGAAGGAAACAGATAAAAACATGAAGGTCATTTAGACTTTCAAGGCTTCAGCTTGTGGAGAAATGTTGGCTATGATGTCCAAAGCTTGGGTTTGAATCCCAGTCTCATGACTTAGCACTTTGTGATCCTGGCCACATTGCCTTGGTCTCCAGATTCTTCATCTCTAGAAGAAAAAACAGATTGAATATACATTTCAGAACTACTTTGTGGACTCAAAAAAATCCAGCATGTGAGTAATTCCTGGCACACAGTAGGTTCTCAATAGTGGTTCAACTATTAGTTCCCCCAGTAAATAAATACAAAATGGAATTAGAAAGAAAGATGATTCCTTTTCGTTGCTTCTGACAGAGATGGTCAAGAATCTTGCCTTTAACTGTACTCTCCACAAAAGTTCACTCATAAACTATTGATATTTTAATAATACACAATAGCATCTTGCCCTTTGACAAATGAATATTGAATGAGCAATCAAGAGGCAAAAGAGTAGCCAGGTGTACTACTGGTTAGGAGATATTGGAGTCTTAGCTAGTTATCCAAGGAAATACCCACTTTCCAGAGGCCTTGAGAGTCACCCCTCTCCCCAGTGGCCCCTGGAAACAGCTTTAAAAGGAACTCAGAATCTAGCCAGCTGGCCTAATCTTAGGATTTCCCCCCTTTTTTCCTTTAGCGTGGGTGAAGGGTGTTTGGAAGAGGAGAGAAAAGGTCATGAAGGAGTGAGGTTTTACCCCATATGCAATACTTTGATTCTCCTCATCGTTTTTTTGCTAAAGGTGCACAGGTTTCGCCTTTACATGTTTTCTCCCACTCTGCTAATTAAAAGTCTACAGACAGTTGGACAATGTGCCCACAAGAAATCAGGCAAGAGCCTAGAAAAAATAGACCACTCCCACCCCCTTCTCTCTCCTTGTGCCCCCGGACAAAGCCTGTGCTTTGGGGGAATGTGCTCAGGTTTCTAAGATAGAATTCCCTGCCTATTCTAGCACCTGCCTCCAGCCCTTCTGCCACAGACTCCAAAGTCTCACAGCCTCTGTCTGGACTAGGAGTCCTTGAGTGTACAGAGAGCAGTGACAGGGACTCTTCGTGGGTCCAGCTTAATTGGTGTGATTTAATGGCCTTTCTGGCGGATTCAGATTTATACGGCTTTCTGAGCTGCAAATCTGCTTTCTAAATGTAGAATTTTTGTGGAGTGGTAAAAAATAATGGCTGTTCTGTGATTCCTGCCTCCCGAGCTAGGAGATTGCAATTTACATTATGCAAATAGACATTATGCAATCAAGGCACTTTAGAGGGAATCTGGCGGCGAAGAGGCCGCTGATGAGATGCCGAGGTCTGCAGCCTTAACTGGAGGGGCCCCGGAAGAGTGGGGATGGATTGGGGAGGAGGTGGGACAGGCAGGGGAGGAGCCCAAGAGTCTGTTCCCCTGGCCCAAGGAGGCAGAGTGGAGCCTGCCCGGAGATGAACGCATCCTGGGAGCTGCCAAAGCGACTCTCTCAATTAATGGCTTTGTTTAATCATACCCCCTGTCCAGAAGAGTATTGTCTTACGGATAATTTCGTTTGCCTAACGAGATTTTGCTAATTAAATCTCCTTTCAGTTGGTGTGACTATGCCTGCAGGAGAGGGGGCTATTTGGAGCCTTCTCCATAAACCTTTCTGGAGAGGAGCTTGGAAGAAGGGTGGGGGAAGGGGAAAGAAGAGACCAAACAGAGGGAGAAGCTGTCCTGCTGTGAACCGCTTTGAGCAGGGTTTGGAAACTGCAGGGCGCTGGCCACCCACTCAACTTGCCTTTCCCCCCATCCAAGGAAAAGCAGATGGCTGGTCACAAATCTTTGTCCGGCAGAAGGGATTTCCCTCTTTTCTCTTCCTCCACGGCTCCCAGAACCTCATTCAATTATCCAAGTTGTTTCCAAATCTTCAGAGAGAGCCTTGAGGCTTGGAACTGCAAAGGATTTCCAAGTACTTTTCTTAGCAGCTTTGGCCGTGGGTAGGGGAATGGTAGTAATGCCTGGACCCTTCCCCTTGCTTTCAAAGTTAGCCAGTCAGTCTGGCTCTTCAGAGAGGAAAAACTACTCTGAAATTGGCCATTTCTCCAAGGGTAATTAATTGCACAAATCAAAGAGGAAACGCAGATTTGTTTGTCCTCAGAGCTAGCCAAGGAGCCTTCTACACACCAAGGAGCCCAGCCCTGTGCCTGCCACAGCTGGAGCTCTATTAATGCTATATAGTAATCCCACCCACCCTCATTCACTACTTTGTTTTTTTGTGGTTTCAGTTACCTATGTTCAACCATAGTCCAAAAATATTAAATAGAAAATTCTAGAAATAAACAATTCCTAAATTTCAATTAACATTATAGTATATGGAAATGTACTGTAATTAAAGTTACAATTGTTTATTTTATTATTAGTTATGTTAATATCTTACTGTGCCTAATTCAACTTTATCATAGAAATGTATATATAGGAGAAAAACGTAGTATATATGTTGGTTTGGTACTATCTCCAGCTTCGGGCATACACTGGGTATCTTGGAATGTATTTCCTGCAGGTAAAGCAGACCCTACATGTGACCATGTCACTCCCATGCTGGAACACCCCCAGTGGTTCTTTACTTTTGACAGGCTGAAGGTCAACGTCCTTGGCCCATTTAACTATGGGCTGCAAAGTTCAACCCTGGTCTACTACTTTTTTTTTTTTTTTTCGTACCAGGGATTGAACCGAGGTGCGCTTAACCACCGAGCCACATCCCCAGTCCTTTTTATAATTTATTTTGAGACAGGGTCTCCACATGTTGCTTAGGTCCTCACTTAAGTTGCTGAGGCTGGTTTTGAACTTATGATCCTCCTGCCTCAGCTTCCAGATTTCCTGGGATTACAGTCATGCATCACTGTGCCTGGCAAGCTTTCTCTACTGCTCCTCCACTCCTAGCTGTTCCTTCATACTTGTCCATACAAACCTTCAGAAACACAGGCACACTCCTATACTTGAGGCCCCAAGTGGGCTGGATTATGCAATTTCCCCTGTTAGCCCTGTATACTTTGTGGCTGTGCCTGTGTGGTACTGGGGATTAAACTAAGAACTGATCTACCTCTGAGCTACATCCCAGCTTTCTGTATACTTTTATGCCTCAGTGCCTTTGCATGTGCTTCTTCTTTGCCTGGAATATCCTTGGCCTGGGTAGCCCCTGAGCCTCCGGTAGTATTTCTTCTGTGGCTGCCTCCTTAGGGTCTTCCTGCCTCCCAACCCTGTACTCCCCCCTGTACTTCTTTCCACCGTAGACCATCGCAGGCTCTCACCCAGAGTCATGCCTGGCTGTAGTAGGTATCTGCAAAGTTGGTTAGGCCAAAGAACCAGAGGATGAGCACAGAAGAGGGTGGAGCAATGGAGCAATGCTCTCTAGTGAGTGCCCCCAGCCTGGGATGGACAATGGTGGGGATTCAGGAACTGATTCCTGTTGAGGCCATGAAGAGTCTCCTGCTTCTCTGTCACCTTGTCACCTTTACTTCCCAGGTGGAAAGTTACTTTGTCCCCTCTGTGTGCTGGGCCTTGTGTCCAGTGTGCCAGTGACTTATTTCACACATGCTCATGTGGACCCTGTGAGGGGGGTGTTATTTTAGCAGAGAAAACAGGGGGTCATTAGTCGTCATCAGAGGGCAAAGCAGTGTTCACCTGTGACTGGGTCCATGGGGGCTGGGATGATCTACCCACAGGAAGGTGAAAGCTCCTGTTTTCCCTTTCCCATCTCCCTCACCTTCCCCTCCACTTGTCCATCCTGGCTGAATCTCCTTCACTCATTATGATGCCAGGTCTCACCTTATGCTGGGGCCAGAGGCAAACACAGGACCAGTGGTGGCCTCCAGCTGGTGGTTGTGAGCTGTTCTGGACTGTTGCCAGCAGTAGGATGTCAGGGATGGAGAAGAGGCTGAGCTCCACACTGGGAAGGAGGCAGCCCAGGAGAAACCCGCTTCCTTCAATCTCCACATGGTGTGTGTGTGTGTGTGTGTGTGTGTG
>PVKS010035465.1:0-20045 GCA_004027875.1 Aplodontia rufa
AGGAGGAGGAGGGGAGGAGGAGGGGAGGAGGAGACAGTATAAGGCAATATAAAGCTACCTGATAAATTTGTACTTGGTGTCCAAGGAGAGGACAGAGAAAAGTAGACAAAAATATTTGGAGAAGTAGTGGCCAATAGCTTTCCAAAATTTTATGAAAAATCATAAACTCACAGCATCCAAAGACTCAACAAACCAGAATGTAAGAGTGACAACCTCACACCAAGACACGTCACAATCACACTGCTGAAAAATGAAGACAAGATGAAAATCGTAAAAGGAGCCTTAGGGAAAGACAGCACAGAGAATCCAAGAAGAGAGGGACAGCCAACTCCTCCCTGAAGACGATGGGAGCTGGAAGATGCAGGAGCAGCGACGGCATCGTTACAGCAACAAAAGAAGGTACGGGTCCATCTGGAGTTCTCCACCCTGAGAAATTATCTTCAAAACCCAATCGAGTTCTGCAGAAACCAAAGCTCATTAACAGTGGGTCAGCACCACGGGAAGCGGCAAAGGAAGCTGTGTTCCCCTAAATTCTGGTGTTGGAAACTCAGTCTCCTATGGAACATTGCTGGGGACGGGGTTTAAGTCGCGAGCACCCCACCCCATAACGGATTCACACAGATGGTGAATGGGCTCCCGGCTGCAAATTCCACGCTTTTCGTTCACCCATTCTCTTCGACCGTCCACCTGCCACCATGTGATGAAGCAGGAAAACGTCCTTTGCCAGATGGAGTCCCCTGTACCTTGGGCTACCCAGACTCCACTTATCTTTATAAATCACTCAGTCCTCAGTATTCTGTTATAGTGACAGAAAAGGAATTCAGGCAGGAGGAAAATCACACCAGATGGAAAAAGAAACAAAGAGCTTCAGAAACTGTAAATATGTAGGTAGATAGAAGACTCTCTTCTCAAATTTTAAAAAATCTCTTTTAAAGACATTGACTTTTTATGTTTTATTTTTTTAAGAGAGGGGGAGGATGAGAGAGAGAGAGAATCAATTTTGCTTATCTTTTTCCTCTGGCCTTTGTTTCTCTGACGCTTAGTTATGTATGTGGTGCTGGGGTTCGAACCCAGCTCCTTGTGCTCACCAGGCAAGCGCTCCAACAGCTGGGCAGCCACTCCAGCCTGACATTGACTTTTTAAAGCAAGAATAATATATTGTGAAATGTCAAACATACCCACACCGTGATGCTGTGCTCAGCAACGAAAAGGGATGTATTATTGATACAAGCGGCACCGCGGACAAACCCGGTAGCGTCATGCTAAGGGGTGGGAACCACCAGCAAGAGGCTACGTGCTGACTGATGCACTGATAGAAGATCCTAGTGGCGGCAAAACGATGGGGACCAAAGGCAGATCAGCAGTTTCCAAGGCCGGGGCCTGGAGAAGGGGTTGACTTGCAGGGGCACTTGTGGGACAATGGGAATGTTCCCTATCTGGGGCTTTCTGGGTTATGCGACCATATGCATTTGTGAATTCCTTAGTAAGGCTACAAAAACTTAATCTTGTGTGTGTGTGGCACTAAGGACGGAACCTGGGCTTCACACATGCTAGGCAAGTGCTCCACCCCTGAGCCGCATCCCCAGCCCTTTTCATTTTATTCTGAGACAGGGTCTCACTAAATTGCCAAGGATGGCCTTAAATTTTTGATCCTCCTGCCTCAGCCTCCTGAGTAGATGGGATTACAGGTGTGCACCACTGTGCCTGATTGAAAAAATTACTTTTTTAATACTTTTTTATTATTATTTAAAAAATTTGCTGCCAAGCAGAGCAAGGTGAAGACTTGGCATAGCCAGGCAGAGCCAACCAGCTGGCATGGTGGTCCTGGAGAAGTAGCCATTGCTGGGCTCCTGCAGCCCAGGACCTGATGGCCAGAGGCTGAGCCTTACCACATGCAGCCCAGGATGGGGGCATGGTGAGGAGGGTGAGAGGCCGCCAGGGTACTGCAGGAGCAATAGGGCAGGAGGGGGACAATCACTAGAGGGGTGCCCAGCAGGTGGAAGCAGCCTGGCCACAGGGAGGAGGAATGTAAGGGGGACATTTCCAGAGGCAGCAGGAAAGGGGACATGGACACAGAAGCACAGGGGTCCTAGACATGGCTGAGGGCTCCTGGGGCCCCCACTTAAGATCTGCCCCGTGAATCAGGAGATGAGGGGCAGTGGACAGGGGCGAGGGGGGAAGACCCTCAGTGCCTCCTCTTGTCAGGTGGTTTGGTGCCACATTCCAACGTCGCTCCCACCAGCTGGTCTGGGGGAGGTGGCCCCTTCCAGAGCCAGTACTGTCCATCTGTCACCTGGAAGACTCTCTCCTCCACACGGGCTTGGAGCTGGGAGGGCAGGGGGTGCACAGGGAGGATCTTCCACCCCCTGCTTCCTGAGCAGCTCCGGGAGCTGGTCTTGGAGTGGGGCAGTTCTACAGATTTCTCATTCTTTGCACAGGGTGCCAAGTCTCACTGACAGAGTGATGTTTGCTCCCTAGGGACAGACGGAGACGACCCGAATCTACTAATCAACCACAGAAATTTCTTCTGCATGACTTTTTGGCAAGACTCCCAGGTGTGGCGGCAGGGGTTGGCCTGGGCCCTGGTTTCTTTGCCAAGTATCTGACCTTTTGGAGTAGCGTGGTTTGGTTTGGGAGCCGTGCTCAATTCCTGCCTCTGGATGGGGAACCTGGGCCCATGGCCCTGGGTGGCAGGTAGGCTGCTGGAGAAGTAGCCATTGCTGGGCTCCTGCTGCCCAGGACCTGATGGCAAGAGGTTGACCCTGTCCACATGCAGCTCGGGGGACAGAAGCTACTGAGGATTGGTGTAGCCTGGGGGCTGACTCGTCTTTCTGCATTATATAAGGGCCCTCCTAGGACCCCCTTGGGCTCCTGAAGTCCCCAGAAATACTTTTGTTAAAAGAGCCTCAGCAAGGCAGGGGTTGGCTCACTACAGGTCCACACAGAGTGAGTTCAAAGCTGTCCTGTGGAGGAGACAGGAGCGGGGCTGGGGGGCACACGCACGCAGACAGCAGCCAGCTGTGCTGGGGAGGACCCCTGTGGCATGGGGCCCTCCAGCTGAGCCCAGGCGGCAGGTTCTGAGAAACAGGGGTCGTGACGCTAGTTTGGGGTGCCCCGGGGCGTCCCGTCCGTGTTGGCTGCGAGCGTGTGCTTGCGGAGCAGGCTGTAGAGCACCCGCAGCGTGCTCTTAGCATCCTTGTTCACAATGTCTGTGGGCCAGAGAGAGCAGGGTGGCTGCTTAGCCCAGGGACACAGAGGTGACCCACCATCCCGGCTTTGTAGGGGCAGGACTGTCAACCCCAAGCCAACCCGGATGTGGGCTTCCCAAGGCCACAGTCCCCGTTGCAGTAGAGTGACATACCTCATCCTCTTGCCCAGACGCCCCCACTCATCCCCCAACACAGCAGCTCCTTGAGATCTGGCTTCTCTGGGCAGCAAGGGACTTTGGGTCCCTCCCTTCCACACCATGGCAGGTAGAAGTGGTGGCCACAGAGCCCCTCAGAAAATCCTGGCAAGTGCTCCTATCCACCTTCCTGCAAGAGGACTCCACCTACGTGTGCTAGTGCCCATGTAAGGGCAGGGGCTGTCCCCTAAGGCTGGCCACCAGGGAAGGGACCTCAGCGCACTCACCTTCAGGGCTGACGGGGTGGCTGAGCAGGCCTTCATCCTTCAGGAGCTCCAGGGCGAGGGTAACATTGTGCACCTACGACGACAAGGCCCATCAGATGTTGGCAACTGAGGTGACCCCAACCTCAGGCCCACCAGTAACCCACAGTACCCAGCCATGTCCACCCAAGGTCCAAATCCCCTAGCAACTGAATCTAGAGTCACCCAGCATCTCTATGTCCCCCAAGGGGAGAGCTCACTCCCTCACACAAAGGGCACAAAGGCCAGTCCTCGGCCACTCGGGCCCTGCTCTGAGCAGGTGCTACGCGCTGGGTGCTCACACGCAGCAAGGCCAGCTCCAGTGCAGAAGGCCACTACCAGGCAGGCACTGGGGTCAGGGAAGGCTTCTGGGTGGAGGAGACACCTGGGGATGAGTCTTCCAGGTGAGGGGACTCAGAAGGGAAAGGAGCAAGGGGTGACCCCTCAGAAACACAGAGTTTCCATGGGCAAAGCACAGTTAGGAAACCGAGGGTCAGAGTGACCAAGGGCTGCTCAGAATGTGCTGGAACAGGGCTGTCTCACTCTGGTTCCCATGCTGTGCAGACTGGAGACTGGAGGAGCCGCCCCTGCATAGGTGATTGTCCCTTTGGCCCCCCTTCTGCCTGGTGGAAGCCTCAGGCAGGGCTCCCTGCAGACCCCCAGGTTTGGATCTCAACATGGTGGTCCTGACTTCCTCAGGCATGCCACTGGGCCCCGCCCCCTCTTGATCACCTGCCAAGAGGGCTCTCGGCCTCCCACGCCTGGCCTTGCTCTGTGAAGCAGGTGGCAGCCCATGGGGCCAGCCCAGACCCCAGCTCAGGGGAGGAGACTCAAATGTCTCCCCCTGTTCTCCGTTCTCCCTTGAGCCTCAGATAGGACCAGAGCAGACCCCACCTTCTCCCCGGGGTAGGAGAGGGCGTGGGTGAGGAGCCCGGGTGGCTGCATGACCTCACACAGGTCCTTCCCTCACTGGTCTCAGCTGCCCTAAGGCCCACTGTGGGGGCTTGTTGGGCTCTGTGCAAAAGGAAAATCGCCATACTGGACGCCATGATACTTCTCTCTCCTCCCCCTTCACATTTCGCGCGCTCTGAGCAAGGCGAGCTACGCGCCCGCGCTGGAGTGCTGCTTTCTCTCTCTCTTCGCATCCTCCCCATCGGTGATAGATGACACCACCAACATACTAGTCCCTCATTGGCTGAAATAAGCTAGTCTGCCACTTCACTATTGGTCCCTTAGCAGCCTGCTCTCGCTATATATATGGATGTGCGGGAGAGAAGTTTCAAAGCCCCACCCGAGTGTGAGACTGAGTTCTTTTCTCCCCCGGCCGGGAAGGAAGGTCCTGCGTTCCGGCCCTCGGCGCTCACCCCCCTCGTCCCTGGTTCCCATCCCTGCCCTGACTCAGCCCCTCGGGAACCGTCCAGGTCTGGTTCGTTCCGCCTGCTCCCCGCTCCGGAACGCTGCGGGGAGCGACAGGGGCTGGACATCCTGTCTCCTGGCCAGCGCACCCAGCCCCATTCGCTCCCCATTGACCTGGTCATCCCAGCCCCACTGCAACCTTAAGCAGCCCCCAGTTCCCACTGGGGGCCAGGAGGCCAGGCTGGCTGAGCACCAGGTTCCGTGGGCCTTAGTCCACAGCTTCTGGCCATCTCCTGGTGGACGGTTGGATATTGGTCCCCATGCCCCTCCCCAAGTGTGTGACCTCTGACAGTCACACATCTGGCTGGCCTCAGTTTCCTCATTGTACTCTGTCTCTCCAAGGCGGCTGCATGGATCAAATCTGGTGATGGCCGCAGAACTGACTGCAGAGCCAGATCTGAAGGTGTGGGGATCAATGTGCAGCCGAAAGGCAGCTCTCAGGGCCCCTCTCTGCTTGGCAGGGGCGAAGGCAAAGTCGCAAAGGGATAGAGCGACTGAGGCAGGGTAGGCCAAGAAGCAAAAAGGGAGGGAGGTGTGAAGGACACAAGGCTATCCCACAGGGCCAGGGCTCCCAGGCAAGGGCACAGCTCTGGGCAAACTGCAGAGGGACACAAGGCTATCCCACAGGGCCAGGGCTCCCAGGCAAGGGCACAGCTCTGGGTGTCCAGACCAGCAGTAAAGGAAACCTCAGAGGAAGCCCACCAGAGATCTGCCGCCTGTCCTTGTCACTGAGTCCCCAAGTCCCCCTGGCTGGAGTGTTCTCGGAAGCAAGGTCTGCCTGTCGCTATTCTCATCCTGAAGTTACTTGCAGGTTGCACCAAGCACACATGATGGGGTGAGAGAGACCAAGGCTCTGGACTCTGCACCCCACTTTCCGCCTCAAAGCCCTGCTCATCTACCTGATGAGCTAGCGCCTCCCAGACGCAGGATTCAGGATATATACCCAGCCAGCCAATGATTTTGGACATTGTTGGATTAAACAAAGTAATATGGCCAGGCACGGTGGCACATGCCTGTAATCCCAGTGACTCCGGAGCCTAAGGCTGGAGGATCGTAAGTTTGAGGCCAGTCTCAGCAACTTAAAGAGATCCTGCCTCAAAATAAAAAGGGCTTTCAATCCTCAGTACCAAAAAAAAGTAATGTGGAAGTCCTTCCTGCCAATTTCTCAGAGCCTTGAACATGTTACTGCGTATCCCAGCCTGCAAGACGATGCCTATTTCCCCAAGTGATCTGATCACAGAGCCCGGATGTCACAGCGCACGTCATGGGATTGATGGTTGGAAAGGCTTCACTTAATTCACTTATTTTAAAACTATTTGCTGAGCCTCTACTATGTGCTGGTCACAAAGAGGCTGGAAACAGACCAGCTCCTTGCCGTCAGGGGTTTATGCTTTGGTAATTACTGTAGTGACACCAAAAATGATCACATTTGCTTCCCTGCCACTTTCTTCCTTAATAGTGCTCCTTCTGAACCCAAACCGTCTCCTGGAAGAGCTGACCCAGGCCCCCCATGATCTACCACGCCCTCCCCAGCCTGCGTTTTCCTTCTGCACAGTTTGAAATGATGAAGGTAAAATCTTGCTGCTCCCAGGAGCCCAGGGAAGGTCGCGACCAGGGGGGTGGGGGTGCAGTCACATCCTCTCGGGAAGAAATAATTGAATGTGGGAGGAAGCCAAGCTTCCTGGCTCCAGTGCTTTGATTTCTGCAGAGCAAATGATCACCCCTCTTCCTCCCTCCCTCCCCAGCTTCTATTCCTGAAATGAGTGACAATCTCACAGACACCACGGGCAGAAAGGTCTGATAATGAAAAATCCAATTTCGAGAGGCCACTCTGCCAAGATAACAATCCTGCAGGTGTCCCACCTTCAGGAGGGGTTGTTGCCAGCAACAGCGTCCTTGGCACATTCCTGCAGCGAGGCTTCCTGGGAGTAAGTTGACACAGCCGCCTGCCCCCGCATCTAGTCTGGCTCACACTCGGAAGCAGGTTCCAGAGCTGGTGAATCCAGCAAGCTGGCTTGCACAGGGAGGTCAGGAGGCTGGACACTGTCCCTCAAGTGTCCAAAAGTGGACTTGTGTCTGTGAAGCCTCAGTGGCCCAGGAGCATCACAGGAGCCTGCCCTGTCCTGAGCTCCTCCTGCAAGAGGCTCCTCAGCTCCAAGCCTCCTGCCCTCTGCCTCCCGCAGCCTCTCCTCCCTGTTCACACTTCAGTGTCCTGTCTTTTGAGTGGCGGCTCTGCAATCCACTGTGACTCTACAGGGTCCCTGCAGCTTCTGCATTCCAAGGGGCTCACCCCCTAACTGGCTGTGCACTCCTGGCCAGGCCACTGCCCCTCTCTGGGAGAGAATGGTTCCTATCCCAGAGGCCGCAGTGGAGATGTATCAGAAGCCCACCTGCACAGCCTGTGGGAGGGCACACCTCAGGCCCGCTTCTGTACCCTGACACTGCAGGGCTCCCCACAGCCCCTCCAAGGCCAGAGGCTGGCTCAGCCCAGGCCTCACAGGTTCTGCTTGGGCTCGTATCTCTGCCTTTGCCAGGCGGGAAGCATGTCTGGCTTGCTGCTGGTCCCAGGAGGAGCCTGAGTGGCATGCATCGCTGGGACAGAGTGCGAGGCCCAGGGGGACCTGATCCCAGAGAGCCAGCCTGCCAGCCTCTGTGGGCCGCACTCAGCCCGCTTTCCGTCTGTGACGATAGATGAAGGTGGTTGCGGCCACCAGCGGGTCAGCTGGCTTGCTGTGCAGCATTTCTGAGGTGCTAGCTGCCCGGCACGGTGCCTCCAATGCTAAGGGCCTACTGAGTGGTGACCATTGCCGCCAGGGCCGGAACTGACTGCTCGGCCTCTGTGCCTGGCCTGGACCTGCTCTTGGGAACCCGCATCCAGAGTGCAGTTGGCACAGCCTGGAGCTCGGGCGGTCCCCGGCCACACCTCCAGCTTCCACCCCAGAGGGCGGACTGGGCATGGCTGCGAGGCGCCGGGCACCAGGGACCCACCACCCTATCTCCTTGGTTCTGCGTCTCTCACTTTGACCCTGTGTGGCCAAGCGTGGAAGGGCAGGGACAGGCACACTCCCTTACCACGCAACAGGGGCAGGTGCCGTCCCGAGTGGGCCTGAGTCCTCCCTAAGGAGGAAGTGAAGCCCTGGTGCCCTTCCTCTTCTCCTAAAGACTGCAAACCCAACCCTAATCAGCTTCCCAGCCACCCTCCAAACAGGCCTTCCTACCCTTCACAGGCCACCAGCACTCCCTCAGACCCTCCCTGCCCCAAGTACCTGCATCAACACACCTCATGGTGGCCCTGGAACACCATGGTCCTGAGGGGTACAATGGGTGTGGATGGGGGCGGGGGAGGTTTGGTTCCTGAAAGCCTGGGCAGTGTTGGATTCTTTACATACCAGGCAGCACAGGGCCCGACACAGAACAGGCCCCCAGGGAGTAAGGGCCTGAGTGGGTGGGTGCATGGGTGAGTGGTGTGGGGATGGAAGCACACGGGTGAGTTCATGGGTGGGTGGACAGATGGGAAGATGGGCAAATAGAGGCAGATAGATGAATGGATAGATGGGTAGAAAGGTGGGTGGGTGGGATGACAGGTGGGGAGATGGATGAAAGGATGGGTGAATGGATGGATGGATAGATAGATAGGCATATGGGTGGATGACTGTATGGGTAGATGGGTAGACAGGTGGGAGGATGAATGAATGGATGAATGGGTGGACAATGAATGGATGATGGATGGATGGATGGTTGCATGGATGCCTGGATGGAAGATGGATGGAGGGATGGATAAACAGGTGGGAGAATGGATGAACAGATGAATGAGTACATGGGTAGACAGGTGGGTGGGTGGATTGATGGGTGGGTATACAGATGAAACAATGGATGGGTGGATTATGAATGGATGACGGATGATGAATGGATGGATGGGTGGGCGGATAAGTGGATGGATGGTTGAATGGATGGATGGGTGGATAGTGTATAGATGGATGGGTAGACAGATGGGTAGGTGGTTGATGGGTAGGATGGGTGGATGGATGGGTGGATGGATAGATAGGCATACGGGCATGGGTGGATGGATGGATGTGTGATGGTGAATGGGTAGGTGAACAGATGGATGAGGTGCTAGATAGGTGCATGTGTGGTGGGTGCGCAGACATATGGACACACTTCCCCTCCACCCCTCACCTGGAAGTGAGCAACCACAGGCTGGTATGCCAGTTCCGCAGATCTGCCCACCCCGAGGTAGAGCATTGAAGAAACTCTTGAAAGCTCACCATTTCTGCAGGAGAACTGGGTGTGAGGTAGAATTCCTTTAAGTGCAGGAAGAAGCCTTCCAGTTGTCCAATCAGCAGGAGTAAGATGACCCCATCTGCAAACTACAAATGAAAGAGCTGGAGGTGGGTGTGGGAAAGAGTGCTGTCGGGGGCGCCTTTTGCCTTTTACTAGCTGTGATCCTAAACGTGGACAACCTCTCCACCTCTCGGAGCTTCAGACTCCTTTTTTTAAAAAAAGAGAGAAGGAGGGAGGGAAGGAGAGACAGAGAGAGAACGAATCAATTTTATTTAGCTTTTCATCTGGTTTTCATTGCTCCTGCACTTAGTTGTATGTGTGGTGCTGGGGTTCAAACCTGGGTCCTCATGCATGCCAGGCAAGCACCTTAACTGCTGAGCTGCTGCTCCAGCCCCATCAGGCTCCTCTTTTGAGAGAAGGAAATGACATCCCCAAGGGTTGTCATAAAGAGCTGTAGTTGTGCACTGCCTGGTGTGTAGTACATGCTAGATAAAAGGTATTTTTAAAAATTTGCCGTGGAATAGCCTCATGTCAGCTTTTAAATGACGTATTGCTTCATGAGCCACAGAAACACAGGAGAAAACCAATCAGTGTAAAATTATTGCAGCAGGAAAGGCAGGAATGGCACCCTTGGCCCCTCTTGGTGCCTGCCACATTCGTATTCCTGTCTGTTCTCTCTGTACTTCAGAGACAAAGCTGTCATTGCCGTTACTATGGGGCTAAAATGATCCACTAAACAGACACAAAATGCTCGATTAGATATGGGAGGAGAAAGCACTGTTCAAGGCCTTAGGAATTTCCTCCTCTCAAGTCACTTGGGATGCTATCGGGCTGGGATGACATCTTTTCCGTGGCTGCTCCCTGGTTGTTTATGTGGAATGCTGGGACTTGGCACCCACTTGACAGTCTCTAAATGTCACTCTTGCACATGCCACCATTCTCCAAACACCATATTTTACCAAGGGAGAAATAAGGATGAAGCCGGAGGACTATAGACCTGAGAAAACAGCCTGCTTCCATCCACACGAAATCTAATAAAGCCACACATGGGTCACATATTGTGGGTCCACGGTGCGCCAGGCAACCTACTGAGCATCCGGCACTCACCAGCTCGTGCACCACCTCTATAAGGTCAGTGTTCTTGCACGCATTTTATAAGAAGAGGAGCCGCAGGTTCAGAGTAGTCCAGGAACTCCCCCAAGGTCACACAGCTAATAGGGAAGTGCATTCACAACCCAGGACCGTAAGTGGCAGACGCTGTTTGGAAACAGGTCCATCTGGCTTCAAAGTCTGGTAGTTCCACCCTACCATGTTGCCACACCACGCACAATTATCACGTGGTCACCATACGAAGTGGTTATGAGCACAAACCTTTGCCCTTAGCTAAGGACCACAGATTCATCACCGTGTGACCTCAGAGAAGTTAATTAACCTCTTTGTGCCTCAAGGGTCTCCTCTGTAAAGTATCAGTTCCCACCCGAGGGAGCCGTGAGTCTCCTGGAGTTCATGCTGCACAGTGGGACTTCCCTGGCTGGGGCTTCCAGGCACAGCAGTGTTTGGCTCCATCCCCTCCCTGGCCCATGGCCATCCAGAGTGCATCAAGAGGCCGGCAGCTCTGGCTCAGGCCTTCATAGGTCATGGTCCATCTAGCACGAGACCGCTCCCTCCCGCCCTTTGTCACCCAGCAGGATGCATTGGCCCAAAGCCACAGCAGCAGGGCATGGCCAGCTGCCTCCTGGAGACCAGCAGGCTCCATCACCACTCAGGGCTGGTGGCAGCTTCTCTGCTCTGCCGGCCCTGCACTGCAGCACCCTGTGGGAGCTCGGCCTCCACCCGCTGTGGGAGGCAGATCCAGTGCAAGGGTCTCTGCCCCAGGACCACGGGGCTGCAGGACCACATGGGCTTGGCTCCTGGGTGCTCAGAGGTAACGAGGAGCCCAGGTGGCAGGGCCATGTCGCCACCTCCAGCAATGCTTGGTACCAGCTGAATAAATGTCACCTGGCTCTTGACACACGGTGCAGACCTACTAAATGTGTGAGTGAACACAGTCACCCAGGAGGGGTGTGGCTGGGTCTCAGCACCTGATAGCCTAGGAGTAATCATGGAAAGTGATGTAGCAGTGGAGCTACCCCCAGCCTGGGGACAGCCCCTCGGTGCCCCCTCCCCGGGTCCCCATGATGTTCCAGGATGCAACACCCCACCTGGAGTGGAGCCTGAGGGGCTGAGAGGCGGTTCCCCAACCACGCAGTAGCTCCCGGCCCTGTGGAGCCCTTCCCCCGCCCCCCCCCCAGTGGCCCTTCCCTGCCTGGAGATCTCGTGTCCCCACCTGGGTGTGGAGATTTTGCACCGACAGCCCCAGTCGCTCCAGCTTCTGGTTGACAAATCTCACGATGGCCTGTAAGGAACAGTGAGGCCCCAGGCCTGGCTTTTGCGACCTTCCCACCCCAGCACCCGGCACACAGCAGGTGTGGAGAGCAGGCTGAGTCCCCACCCTCTGTAGGAGGCACCACGGGGTGGGCAGGGGGCGGGTGGGCAGGGAGCTTTGATCACTCCTACCTCTTCCACGGCACGCACTTTCTCTGGAGCCAGCTTAAATAATTCATCAAAGATGTCCTCTGCAGACCAAGGTCCAATAAACAGCTCATTACGACGCTATTATCTTTGCAACAAACTGGGAATGTTTTTCCACAAGTCTTTCAGAATAACCAGTCCAGGGAGAGCGGGAGTTTTATCTCATGATTCTTAAATGAAAGACTTGGGTGTGGGCCACTGCTCCCCTGGCTATGTGCCCCTGGGGGAAATGCCTCCTTCTCTGTGCCTCAGCTTCCTCGCCTATGCATTATGGTGGGCTGACGATGCCTATGAGGTGGGGGCTTGCAGAAACCAGAGTGGTGACAGATATACCCATCACACTAGGCATGGTGACAGGTGCAGGACTCAGGGAATGTGGCCTTTCTGCAGTGGTCACTATGACCATTTAGGTGTGTTGGTGGATGATGGATGGATGGATGGATGGATGAACAGGTGGGTAGATGGGCAGATGGATGGATGGATGGATGGATGAACAGGTGGGTAGATGGGCAGATGGATGGATGGATGGATGGATGGATGAACAGGTGGGTAGATGGGCAGATGGATGGATGGATGAGGGATGAACAGGTGGGTAGATGGGCAGATGGATGGATGGATGAGGGATGTGTGGATGGGTCTATTGGTGGGTGGATGGTGAGCAGATGGATGACAGATATGTGGATGGATGGATAGATGAGTGAGGGATAGGTGTGTTGGTGGATGATGGATGGATGGATGGACGGACAGATAGTTGGGTTGATGTGTGGATGGGTGTGTTGGTGGGTAAGTGGGTGGAAGGATGGACGGATGGATGGACAGGTAGGTAGGTGGATGTGTGGATGGATGGGGGTGTTGGTGGAGGGATTACAGATAGGTGGGTGGATAGGTGGATAAATGGAAGGAAGGATGGATGGGTGGATGAATAGTTGGCAGGAACTGACCAAGGAGTGGATGAATGAAAGAAGTGATGAGCAGGCCAATCAACTGCTTAGTGAACTGCTCCATCAGAAAGTAGCAGCTGCGTTACTGAACACCTGCTACTGAGCGCTCCTTAACACACGATCTCCTTAACCTTCCCCCCAGCTTCGGAAGCGGTGCCATTATTAACCCTAATTTATAGATGAGCATACTGAGGCACCTGGCTAAGCTCACAACTGATCGGTGAGAGAATTGGTGTTTGATCCTCTCAGACTTAGTGGCTGTCATCACTGCGTGGATTGTAGATCTTTCTCCCCATAGGGGCATCGCCATGGATGAACAGACGGATAGAGGGACAGACGGATAGGAATAAGGCTCAAGAAACAAATGGTGGGAAGGAGCGAGGCCGCCAGCCATGGGCCCAACCCTTGCGCGTCGATAGGGAGATTCCCTCAATTAGGAATCTACTCACTCGAAGGTTGGTCCTTGTCTGCACTAAAGGGGAAAAAGGGGAAAAAGGTTACAAAAGAAAGCCTGCCCACCTGCAGCTCCCGACACGCCCAGCGGGAGCCGGACCACCCAAGGACGCCCTCGGGCGCCTTCTCTCCGGGCAGCCTGTGGGCAGGGCAGGTGGCAGGCTTTGGAGACAGCCGAGGGCACGCCTGGAGATGGCTAGATTTTGCTGTCTTGTGGTTTCTGTTTTACCATGGGGGACATCATTTGTAGAACAGAGAGCTCAGGGCCATCTCCAGCTCACGAGATCGGGGGCACATGCGCTCCCGTGTGACGGGCACCCACACAGAGCTTGCCTCTGCTCTGATTTCCCTGCCAGCCGTGGGCTTTCCTGCCCTGGGATTCCAGTAAGTGAGCCCATGCCGTGGCCCTCTATGCTGTCTGGCTTCTCACACTCCATTTTTATTGCTCTGGGGTGGCTTTTCTCTGATTCTGTTGCATTTCCAGCCACACCCTCGTCCCACAGAAGGGAAGGTCCCTGTGTCTGGGAGGCCAGAGCCCTCTGACCACAGCGAGCAGGACCTAACAGGCAGGACCAGCAGCTGGGACACAGATTTGGGCTCAGCACAAAGGCCAACACATCCAGGAGAGACAGATGCCTGAGCTGTCCACACAGATTCCAGTCCCTGGGATGCCTCAGATGACCCAGCCTCAGCCCACAGCCTGACGGTGGCTTCAGAAGACACCATGAGCAGGGTCCCAGGCCAAGCCCTCCCGGTTCCCATCCCATAAAAGCTGCAGGGGACTGTTCATTTGCAGCTGTTCAAAGCTGCTAAGCTTCCAGCAAACTTGGTACACAGCCATCGATAAGCCAAAAGTGAGAAGCTGGAAACCCTCGCCATCACCAGGCAGCTGTCAGGTCACCAGGGTGACACCAGCAGCTGTCCACCCAGCGGAACCTTGGGTCGGAGCCAGCCTCACGTGGAGGCCGTGAGGGAGGACCCACCACCAACCGTGTGCCGCAGTCTCCCGAGTCCTGCCCTCTCCCTCTGTGTCCCCCACCTCCAGTGGCCCTGCTCCCTCCTGGGGGGCTGTGGACAGAGGGCTCTGGATGCAGAGAACCTTGCTTCCACGGGGCAGGGGTGGGGCTGAAAATTTAACCCTCGAATCTGAGCAAAACCATCCCAAACCAGTAAAAATGGAGAAACCAGACCCAGGATGTCAGGCTGTGTGACAGCCAGCCCTGTCTGCGGCAGCTCAGGAGAAGTAAGAAGAGGAAGAACTGGGTTCCTGCTAGCACCCTCCTCCCAGGCCCCTGGGACGGCTGGGACAAGATAGATAGAGCCAGCTGAGGGGCAGATATGAGGCAGCCACCTGCCGCCCATGGGCCAGGGGCCAGGCAGGTGCAGCCGTCACCACACCTGGGCCCTCTGCCGCTTGTGCATTGCGGCAAGGACAGAAAAAGTTATGCTCAAACCGGTAAGGACGGTGGTTCTCTGGGCAGAACTAGTGTCCCAAGCCTGAGGACTGCCACCCCAGGAGCACGGCAGGGCGACCAGAGGTTAGGTGGGGCCTGTAGGGATGCTGGGTGCCACAGCAGGACTGGGGGCCCGGGCAGCCTGCTGGGGGCAGCAGGACCTCCCCCGCAGCGCCCAGTGCAGCCTGGGCTCAATGGCTTGTGTCCCTCACCTGCTTTCCGTGAGCTGCTCCACCGACTTCTCTGACTTCAGGCCGTTCTTGGTGCTCTGGGAAAATGAAGAGATGGAGTAATCCCAGAGTACTTGGGGACCCAGTGGGTGCCACCTGGCCCCTCCTCAGGGCGCCTCCTGAGCAGCCCCGTTGTGGTCCTCCCTGGGAGCCCAGGAGGATGGGGCTCAGGGCCACTGTCAACCAGTGTTGCTCGGAATGAATGAAAGAGTCTGTGGTCACCTGTGATATGCAAAATACAAGCCGATCCACGAAGCTGCTTGAGATACAATTGCAACCAAGGGATTTGAAAACAGCAGAGCTGATTTGGGCCCTGGGGTGGGGGTGGGAATCGTGGGGGCGCTCAGAGCCTGCCAGGGAGAGGAGCCACAGACTCCTGGGGTCAACCTCGGCCCAACTGGGGCATGTGCTAGAGAGAGCGCTTCCAGGAGGAGAACGGGGCCTGGGCACACCTGGGCCAGCAAGGGACAGGCATTGCCCCGGGCAGGACAGCACTTTGTCTCTGGGGTGTGACAGCCAGGAACAGTAGCCACACTGGTCCATGAGCTGACCTTCAGCCAGATCTTCTGGAAAGCCCTGGCCTCAGCCTCTGCCCAGGCAAGAGCCGTCCACTGAGGTGGAGTCAGGCCAGGCCCCTGATCCTGCCCCCTCAGTCTGCCTGCCCAGCACCCCACTGCTGCCTGGTGGGATGTGACACTTCTCACAGCATGCTGAACCCCCCAGCTCACCCCCATACAGGGTGCACAGGGCCCATGATGCCCAGCCAGGTGGGCAGGCCAGTTACCTCAATGGTGACCACCTCCACCTGGACGCTGGTCGGGAGGGGCAGGTCAGGCTGGAAGCGCTTGGCCAGGGCCACCAGGAGGTGTAGAGTGGCCAGCAGGTCCTTGCTGAAGATGGCTGGAGGGAGAGGAGTTCGGGTCAGCGCCGAGGGGTCCCGTGGATACTTCCTCAGCACCAGAACCCCCTGGCCCACCAGGAGGCTATGCCAGCTTCCCATGGGAGGTGTGTGGACAGGACACTGCCCCTTCCTAGCTTCCAGCTCTATTGAATTATTTTGTGGGGGACTTGACACAGCGACTCTTGATTCTGATAATTTTCACACCTTGGCGCCAGGATCGCAAACACCTGGCAGGAACTAGGAGCCCAATGCACTTTGCCCCTGAGGGCACAGGAGGACCCTCCCATCAGCCTTGGCCTTAGGCAGAGACACGGGACACACATTCAGAACCTACAACGGGTGCCCACTGCACCCGTTAGGGAGTCGCTCACTGCAGCGCTGTTGACCTTGAACAGGGTGCTCTGCCCACGGCCGGGCATTCTGGGATGGTCAACAGATCTAAGCAGACCGACTTAACCTTAGAAGTGGGACCTGAGACCCCCTGGTGAACGCAGAGGTGCACCTGACAGAACTGGCCTGGGCCAGCTGTATCATCGCCACCCAACCCTCCCGGCCTCAGTTTCCTCGTCTGGAACAGGGGAGGCCCTGGGAACCAAATGAGAAGGAGTCTCCCCAAATTGCTCTGGGTGGTGGGAGACCTGGGCGCTTGGAGCACCCTCCTTTGTCGGCCAGCAGGCACTGTGGTAGAGTTCAAATAAATTGTGAATCTGGCAAGGCCACCGTGTGGCAGGGTCCCCTGGCTCAGCGGGGCTGCATCACCATCCACAGGACAGTCGTCCTTGGGCTACCGGGCCACCATGCCCGTGGGGCCAGGCCTGTCCCCTCCCCCACTCTGTGCTGCTTCCAAGGCTGCTGAGGCCTCTGCTCTTCCCGACCTGGGGAGGAGGCTGAGCGGCCTTCTGGGTAGATACCGAGTCTCGTGTGGAAGCAGCAGCTGCCCTGCCCTCCTGGGTGCCCAGTCTGGGCAGAGAACTGCTCACCCTCCACGCTCCACTTGACCTGTGTGTCCTCCACCTGCAGACCCTGGTTCACAGCCTCTAGGACAACTTCGAGCTTGCGCCTCTGGCTGGCAGATGTCAGGGCGATCTCCTCCACCTCCAGCCTTAGTGCCGCCAGCTTCTCTGCAGCAGGAGGGGGTGGTGAGGGTCCTGGGGGTGCAGCGGGGGTCATGGGGCCTCCGAGAGCTGGCTGAAGCTCAGGCCTGGGTCACCACGTGGGTGCCAAGCCCTGCGCCTCACTGCAGCCTCGGGTGGCTGTGCTCATCAGCTCCTGAGACAGCCCCTTCCTCCCATGCCACACGTCCAAAGGGGCATGAGCAGAGCACAGCCCTCTGAGCCCTCTGCCCACCTCACCACGGGGCATACACATGTCATTCCTGCAGGGCAGTGCAGCTAAATGGTTAGAGCCTCCACTCTGTGCTCACACCTGGCCCCACTCCTACCCCAGCACACTGCTTTCTTAATAAGAACTTGGACAAGTTTCTAGGCCCTCTGGAGCCTCCATTTCCTCACCTGTAGCCTGCGGCAGTAGAGTTGCTCTGAGGACTGACTGTGGCTGCTACCTGGCCAGTGCCCGGGGGCCTCAGCCATGCCTGCTGGGGTTGGCTACTAGCTCTGCCTTGAGCTGGCAGACCTCACTAATGGGGCCCCAGGCTGGGTGCCCAGGACAGAAATGGGCCCCCCCTGCCTCCAGCACCACAGTTCTGTGCCCAAGACAGACCTGTAGACCAACCAGGCCACCAAGGACTCTGGGGCTGGTGGGGAGACCTGCAGGGGCTGGAGAAGCCCTGACTGAACTCCCCTCCCAGGCCTTTCCAGCCCAGGAGGAGCTCAGCCCTACCTCTGGCAGCTGGGCACCTTGGAGGGGCTGCCTGCTCTCTCTCCAGTGGCTCAGGGCCGCCTGAGGGCAGGGTCAGTGGGTTTCTTTGCAATCTCCCACTCCCTAAAAACAGCAGGTGCTCAATAAATGCTGGAGAGGCGATGTGGTGCAGAAGAAAGAGTGCTAACTGGACCAGACCTGTTCAGCCACAGCTCTGCCCTTCTGGGCTGCCCTCAACGGGGGCCCATCTGGACAGGGGGACTGGCATCCCTTCCCCTGGAGGCTGCTGTGGGGACTGAGGCAGGAGCCAGCTGGTTGGGGATGGGTGGGGCCCCAGCCCAGTGCGGCCACTTACGGAACAGGTGGTGCAGGATAAGCCCATCAAACATGTCCTCCTCCAGGCTGCGGACCACGATGTGCTCAGGGAGAAGGGTGGCATTGATCCACTCCATCAGCACCTGCAGGAAGCAGCAGAAAGCCGACAGAAGTCGCCTGGATGGCTGTGGCCTCGGCCACTCTGCATCCTTTAAGGCCTAGTTGAGCCCCTTCTTGGGAAGCCCCTGTCCCCAGGCTGCCAGGGGTCTGCACTGGGCTCTGGACCCTCCCTGGTTCTCTCCACCACACCCGAGCTCTGTGGGCTGTCGTCACAAGTGACGGTAACAGATACTGCGGACAGGGAGGGCCTGTGGAGTTGGGTAAGGGGAAAGGTCCAACAGTGGGCGCTTGGCCGGGGATCCTTGAAGAGAAGAGTCGTGGGGACATGGGGTCACAGGTGCTTCCTGGGAGGCTCAGGAGAAAGAGGGGTGTCCTGCAACACAGGCCACGTGGGAACAGAGCTGACTGAAGGACACATCTACGATCCAGGAACACCCGGCCTGAGGAACGGACTCTCCCCCAGACACCTGCGACACTGCAAGTGGGACTTCTGGACTCCACAACTAAGATACATGTTTCTCCTGCTCTAGGCCCCCCAGTTGTTCGTGATTTGCTGTGGCAGTCACAGGAAGTTAATGTGGGGCTACTGTTGTCCTGACCCAACCCCCACCCAGAGCTTCACCACTGAGGGCCACTGGCCAGCTGCCACCTGCAGGTCTGCCTGAGGTTGTCCCTGCTGTGCTGGACAGGTCAGAGTGCAGAAGAACCATCCTGGGACATGGATCTTGGGGCACACACCACCTGTCACTCCCCTGCACTGGCCCCTCCTCCCCAAACCTGCAGTGACCTCCCAGCACCCATCTTGCTCAGGATCAGCTGCTGGGAACCAAACCCAGATGTCTGTTGGCTGGGGGGGTCAGGAGGGTCAGGAGGGCCAGGAGGTCTCTCCTCTAGGACCTGGGCCAGCACAAGGCTGTGCCAGGTAATGGTCAAGGTGGGAAACTGGATGGAGAGAGAGGGAAGGAGGGAGGGAAGAAAGGGCCCACAGAGTCTCAGGGCATAGCAGGTGGTGCAAGCCTCTGCTGGAGGAGGCCACAGAGAGGCTGCACAGACGCTGAGGAAGCAGGGCAGAGGGAAACAGGCCCGAGCCCACCAATGCCAGGTGGTCCAGCAGCCACAGCAGCAAGACCAATGACCAAACAGAGAACAGAGAACCAGGTGACCCAGGGCCACACCTGGTCCTGTTCCGCCAGCCCTCTACCGCCTTGAGCAGCCAAGTGGCAAAGAACACAGGCTGAGGGCCTGAATCAAGCCCCAGTCATTTCACTGGCAAGCTGGTGACACATGCAAGCCAGCTGTCTCCTCCCTGGGACACAAGTCCTCAGTCTTGCTGGCATAGTGCAGGAAGGCACACGGTTGGTGCTCTATAAATGTTGGCCCACACAGCCACTCAGCAGTCTCCCGGGGGCCCACTGGTCCCCTCCTGTCAGCCTGAGGCCCGCTGCCCCTTGCGGAGGCAAGTGCCTGGCCATGAGAGGACAGCACACAAGCAGCCCAGAAGCCGTGGTGCTGAAGGCTGCCGTACCTTCTGCAGTTCTTCAAATTTGGGGTCCTTCCGGGAATTGGGTGGCAGGTATTTCTTCTTTGCTCCTGGAAGCAGAGGTGGGCATGACGCATGTGTGGGGACCCTGTGGATCAGCACCTCTTCCCATTTTAGACTCAGAAAACCCACAAAAGGGACCTCTGAAGTCAGCTGGTCCCAATATACATGGGAGAAATTGAGGCACATGCAACTGCCGTGCCTGAGCTCACAGGACACAGCCTGAGCCTGACAGGCCATCAGAAACCTGAGCTCCCAGCGCTCAAACCGAGCAGAAAGGACAGTGCTCAAATGCGCTGCTGCGGGGCAGGCGCTTGATGAACGTGTGGGTGAGTGAGTGGGTGGATGGGTGGGGGTGGG
>PVKS010035466.1:0-20044 GCA_004027875.1 Aplodontia rufa
AATAATGTCAATTACTTTTATCATAGCATCCATAGGTAGTTCCCTACTATGAATGGATATCAAAAGTTTATGTACAACAATGGAATGCTTGCCTGGATGATTACCTGATCAATCTCAGAATCTTTCAGAATGTGTTCAGAGTTAGATATTTATTTTTTGAAAGCTGAACAAACAATTATTATCATGGCTCTGGCTAAAAGAAGTGATCTATTTCTCCAATTATATAGTTTTTCCCTCTGTATTCCCTCATTATAGACCAGAGAATATTCCAGTATAGTTCAGAAGTATTTATACACTATGAAACTTGAGAAATACAGCTGTCAGTCATGTATATAGTGAATAAAAATAAAATTAGATTTACTTGAAAATTGGTAATTCTTTTTATATTATGTGTGTGAATCTGTGTTAAACGCAGGAAAATTTATTTGGTTATGATTTTAGCTATTGATCTATTGTAATTATTCTGGTTTCTATCTTAAAATAAGTAACAGATCTTACATTGGATTTCTATTTATAATTTTAAAATTAATTCCTTATTTTTAAGTATTTTTAGTGTTTTTTAACAATCGCATAAACTTTGCATTTGTCCTACATGCTCTGAATTTACAAATCTCTTTTGTATGTACTGACTTTAATGCACACTGTAATTTTTATGTTTGATTTTACATTTTAAAAAATTTTACAATAACCTCTTTCATCTTGTCTCTCTTTTTACTTTGTGATATTGACATTCTCCTTAATCTCTTATGTACTTATGAATTTATATAGGCTTTTCTCTTTGTTGTAATAAGTAATTTCCAAGATTTGCTTTTCTTTTAATGCATAGGATTATATTTGATTTTACTTTATTTCCCCACCAGTTTCATATTAGTCTTGAACCAGCAAGAATTTCCAGTCCCAAGTAGATATTCCTGTGGACTTAGGTTTGGCAAAACATGAGCTGCATAGATTGCCCTTTCCCTCAAATTTGTAATAACCAAATCCCAACTTCAAGATATAAATTCAATGTCCTATCTATGAGTGAGTCTTCATTAGTCAAGTAAGACAACTAGAAAGAAATAATTGACAAAACCTCTTGTGTGATTATGTTAATTTCTATTTCCATAGTATCTAGTGTAGTATCACTATTAAGAATCAGCACATTGTAGTGACACAGCAATATCTGTGTTCATAGCAGCTCAATTTACTATTGCTAGACTATGGAAACAACCCAGATGTCCCTCACTTGATGAATGGATACAAAAACTATGGTACATTTATACCATGGAATTCTACACAGTAATTAGAAACAATGATATTGCAGCCTTTGAAGGTAAATGGATGGCCATGGAAGAAATTATGCTGAGTAAAATCAGCTTAACCCAGAGAACCAAGGATCGAATGTCTCCATTCATCTGTGGAGGCTGGAACTAGACCCTGGCCAGTGAGAAAGTTGGTCTATTATCATGTGTTAAATCTACATAAGGTGTAATATTATACAACATAATACTTTTTTAGAGATATTGTGGGAAAGGGAAGGGAGGGATAAGGGTGGGTAATTGGGGGGCACTCCTATGGGTAATTCTAATATCTAGAATCTATACACATTTTATACTATTTTGTGAATAACTTGTATGGTTGTTCTATAATAAATCTCTCAATTAAAAAATATATATATACTAACATCACAGTGTTCAGTGCAAGACTATGATTTATAACAGATACTATCACCAGCATCCACTGCAATATCACAAGTCCTGATAGCTACTATCTCACAGTGCCCAGTGCAATACCACGGTTGATAATAGACACTATCCTCATGGAACCTAGTGTAATGCTGCTAGAATTAACTCTTTATAGGAGATATGTATACTACGTTTACAGCAGAGATAACAAAAAGATTTCAGATTCAATTATCTTTCTGAGAGGTAAGTCTGGAATAACAACTCTTTTATGAATGTATAAACATTAAAAATCTAAATTTGATTGCTAATCTTATTGAATTTTAAATTAAAATTGCATTCATCCATTATCATGTATTATTAAATAAGTAGATTATGCTTCTCAGATAATATAAATAATGTTGACAGGACTTATCTAAAGTTTTTTCTTTCCTTCAAGAGGAAGAATACCAATATGTTTAAAAGATAACAGCAATTGAAATATACACAGGTTAATTGGTCATGGCCTTTGCTCCCTGGGTTATCTCCAGACCAACAGAGGTTAAAGACCTCTCAGTTATACGTGAACTCATATAATAAGTGCACCTTAAAGTACAGTTTCCATTCCCTGAATATCTTGAAGAAAGATTGATCATAATCCTTGGATATAAAATCAATATTAACATCCTACAGTTTCAATTTGTTGTGCTTGCTTGTGAAAAATATACAATGCCAGATTTTTTTTCCTAAAGAAAAGAGAGAGTGAGGCAGAAATAAAGAGAGTGTAAGTTAATTATTATTTTTTAATCTGCTTTTTGCTTTTTCTCCACTTAATTGTGTGTGGTGCTGGGTATTGAACCAGGGTCCTCACATATGACAGTAAGTGCTCTAATGCTGAGTCACCTCTCCAGCCCAAGATATCAGATTTTTTGAATCTTTCTAAAGCTAGGTTTTAACCACATCCTCGGTAACTAAATGATATCACAAAATGTTCACATATTGTTGATTAGAACTTGACCTGATCCAGGCTTGGGAAAAGCTATTTTTTTTTTTTTTTTTTGCTGTGTAAAATATCTAGAAAATCTTTCAATAAGCAGAAAGACTTCCAGCCTGAAAAACAGCCAGGACAAGGTTGAACTAGGTTTAAATAATGCTTCAGATATTCATTAGTTCAGAAGCATTGGTGAAACTCTGATATCTCTAAGACTCAGTAACTATGTTACAGACAGAAAGGAAGAGGCAAGTGATGAACAAAAAAAAAGAGGAGAATTAGGCAGAGGAAGAAAGAAAGATGAAAATTTTTCTATAAAGGAGCACTTATTTATGTTGCAAAATCTTAGCAGAAAATATTAAAAGAATGTCCTTTGATGTGAATTAGTTTGAATATTTTGTCTTGACTCTGTCACATAAAAACTACATGACATTGAGCAATCCACTTAACCTAAGACTTCATTTTCTTATCTCTAATAATGGTTTTAATGGTAATACCTTCTACACAGAATTCGTAGCAGACTTAGTGGAGTGTACAGTGTTGATTCATTGAAGCATCAAAGATGAGAATAAAAAATGTGAACTATTAAAGTTATTTTAATATATTTTTCTAACAATAAAGCTATACATTATCCCTTTTTCATTATTTTCTAGTTGAATTCTAATGTACTGAAGTGATTTGCTTAAAATCATACAAATAGTGGACTGTCATAGTAATGGAATCCCTAAATGCCTCTTTATCACACAGCAAGTAAGATTTTTTTCTGTTACTTCTTAGGCTGGATAATAAAAAAACATACTCTGACATGAGATGCAGTTTTGACAGTGAAAATAAACATGTTTTCCAAATATGCTCATATATCACTCTGATATCTTGAAATAAAATTAGCATTTGTTGGAAATTTAACAAGGGATTACACATAATTTTTATATTTTTATTTTCTCAACATAAATGAAAAGTTGGTATGAATGCCCTTATCAGTCACAGTGGTAACAATCAGGTCAGATCCATGTGACTCCAAACCCCAGTTACCATTTAATGCTGTGTTAAGTGTAAAAATAAAGTAATTTCCCCACCCCTTGCACCAGGTCTAGCTAAAAAAAAAAATCATTTAGGAATGGTTGCTGAATGCTGCTTCTTTTTCTCCCAAAAAAAGAATTCTGAGGAATATAATACTTTGAAACCTCTTTGTCACTTAACATTTCAAATAAACTAACAGATGGCTTCTCCCAGCTCTAGGCAGATGATGGTTCAGAAATAAGTGGTGTTGGGAGATTTCTTAGGAACGCTAAGGGACAGGAAAGACAGCTGTCACAGAATATCTTAATTACAGCATTTACAAAGTCCTAATTAATGTAATGGTACTTTTATGATTATATTAATGTTATGACCATGAGGGCATTTGTTGCTGAACTCATTTGGCAAGATAATTTGGAAGTCATTGCGTATTTTAAGGCTAACAACTGTTATATGAGTTTGAAGATTTCCAGTTTTATGGTAGAAATGAAAACATAAAAATTATTTTATACCTGACAACATAGCTGAAAATGTATTTTGAAAGTCAATTTTGACAGAAAAAAAGAACTGAATGGGATACAAATTTATGTATTACATATAAATTAAAAAGTATGAAATAACACTGGAGAAAGAACAGTGCCTTTAGATTCCAGTTGCTTGCGTAGACATTTACCCAGGTAGGCCATGTGATCCTGGGCAAGTCACTTATCCTTCTTGAGCTTGAGTGTCTTCAGGTGAATAGGTGTGATATTAATGTCACAGTTTAGGTTGTATGTAACTAACTTTTAGGATTTACTTTTTTTTAATAAAAAACTGTAAATTCTAATAATATAGCAATCTCTCAGTGGAAGCTAGGCAAAACCAAAAGGTAAATTTTAAGTTTCAAATATCTTATTATTCACTCCAATTAATTACATAGTTTTCTTTTTAAATTTCTTATTGTTTCATTTTTTGTGCTTATTTGAGGTAGTATACATTGGACAAGTAAAAAGGATCTTGACTTTGACAGGGTAAAGGTTGAGTCCTGCCTTTTATATGTGATGTGACAATGTCCTATATCCTCCCTGAATGATATTTGTATGAAGAAAAATTGTTTGGCTATTCCCACCAAACACAGCATTATTGTGAAAAGAGATGAAATAGCAAGTGTTAAAGCATGTATGCACAATGTACATGACATCTAAATCAATGCATCTCCCATATTTTTCTCTACTACTTTAGTAGAGATGTGATTTACAATTGTCAAATTGGAATTCCATATTTGGACTCCATTAGTTTTAAACATTGATGAAAAACAAAGCTTATTTTAAAAATATCACCTGCAAAGAAATTATTTTGGCAATTCTTATTATATATCTTTGACTGGTTTTTAATTTGTATAAATAGCAGAAAGCCATGCATAAATTATTATTAACTATTCAGAATACCTGAATCAATCAAATAATTCAACTTTGAAAAATATCTTAAAATTGATTCAATTGTTCTAGCCTGCTGTACAAGATAATATCACTTAACAAGAAAACATATCAACTGAATGAACCATTAGTTTCAGAAGTTGCTGCTAATTTTTTCTTTGTTACTAGTTGAATATGTTCACCAACTATTATGGTAAGCCTCTCTGTGTTAGCTACTCCTATTATTTGGAATATCACCCACTTACTTTCTTCACAAACATATTAGAATGAGAACTCATAACCTAATCATTCAACTGGGTGTTCAATACAGAGGAGGCCACAAGGACACCAATAACACCCACTGGGTGAACAGGTCACAGGTACTTAGATCTTCTGAACTGCCATGGCATACTGGTTTCTTGCCTAAACTTATGGGCTAAAATAAACGATTTAGACAATCTAGCAATAGGAAATATCATTAATAAAAGTACTGTTTGGCATAATATACATATACTGAGCAGCCAGAATATTTACAAACTTATTCTTTTAATGTTCATAGATTATGCCATAAAATGTATTGAGTCAGATGGAAGAAATGCTTATATAACCAAATAACATTATTGCTTTTAGAAAATTAAAATTATTACATGTTAAAGAAAACTAGTGCTGGCAGTAACTAAAGTGGTAAAAAATTTTTATTAAGAAACTATTGTGGGTGTCTGAAATGGTTATGTGCTTGCCTGGCATGCAAGAGGAGCCAAGTTCGAACCTCAGCACCACATACACAACTAAGTGGCCTAAAAAACAAAAACCAGATGGAAAAAATAATATTAATTTTCTCTTTCTCTCTCTATCTATAAAAAAATGCAAGCAAGCAAGCAAGAAACTATTGTGCCAGGCACAGAGGTGTATGCCTGTACTAGTGGCTGGGAGGACTGAGGCAGGGGGATTACAATTTCACGATCAGTTACAGCAACTTAGCAAGGCCCTAAGCAACTCAGTGAGACCTTGTCTGAAAATAAAAATTAAAAAATAAAATAAAATAAAATAAAACAGGTTTCAGATGTGGCTCAGTGATTAAGTGTCCCTGGGTTCAATCCCAGGTCCCAAATTAAAAAAAGAAAAAGGAAAAAAAAAAGAAACTATTGCAATAGGAGAAGAGAGCCATTAATCTATAACTGGGTTTTATTCTGAATATAGCAAGGATGTCGCATCTCGAGTGTCCCCGAAGGCGGACGAGATGGCTCAGATCAGGGGAACCGTCCCCCAGAGCCTAGCAGGAGGGTGAGTGTGGCGACCGACCGGGCTCTCCCTGGACTCCCTTGATGGGAGCCCCCTCCGCTCTGCCAGGGAAATGAGTTAGTAACACGGAGTTGGTGGCAGCTCAAAATCTGTTAATTACCAAGGCACACAGATTTATAGGGAGGGGAGACAGCCAAGGAACCAATAGTAGAATGACAGGTTGGCCTATCTTGTCCAACGAGGAACGGCCGCGTCAACTTCGTCAACTATCGCTATCAGGAAAGGCAGTTTTGAGGATTAGAGAAGAGGAAGAGGAAGCAGGCATCAGGTTCATGCCCTTTGTGCTGGGTGTGCGAAATTGGAGTGGAGAAGAAGTGTCATGGTGTCCAGTGCAGCGTTCGGCTTCAGTACAGTGCCCCACGCAAGGACAAGTGGGGATCTACATACAGTCAATGATCAGTTTAGGGGGGTAAGGGATTGGTGGATAGATAATTATTAAGAGGTGACATCATATGTAGGAGGAATTCTTTCTAAACTGACTAACTGGGAGTTCTTGGTAAAGGCAAGCCAGATATCCAGGCTGGGGTATTCCTGACATTAGAGGAGCCTAAGTGCAGTTTAGTTGAGAGTCATTACTTTAAGTCATGCAAGTCATACACTTAGCAAAGTAAAAAAAAAATTCAATTAGAAGATTGACTAAATCTATGAATTTGATTTTATTTTTAGTAATCATTTATTGAGCATCCAGGTATGTTATGTAACATAGTTAGAGCTGGAGACACAAAGAATATGAATCAAGTTTGATCTTCAGAGAACTCAATATCTAGCAGTTTTTTCTAATCCAGAAAGCAAAATTATAAGCTAAAATATGTAGAGATTGGAAAAATAGGAGTGAAGAAGAAGCATTTAGGAGAGTCATGAAGCAGATAGAAACAGAACTGAGTGAGAAGGATGAAAAGAACTTGGTGAGAACAATTTGGTTGTTGAAATGGCTGTGGGCTGAAATTTCCTGGTACAGTTAACAACATATGCAAAGGCATGAGTAAATGAAAGAAACAGACCCAGTGGGTCACAGTGGCAACTGGCAAGGCTGAGGCAGGAGGATCCTAAATTCAAGGTCAGCCTCTGCATCTTAGACCCTGTTTCAATAAAAATTAAAAATGAAATGTAGCCCAAAACCTAGTGCTTCCAGGTTGAATTAAAGCTCAAGAGTTTATGCAAAGTGACAGGAAATGAGCTTGGGAAATTAGGAATTAAATCTGGAAAGGTTCTGGATCGCATGCTACTGACATAGGTCTTTAAGACAGCAAGAAGTAACTGATTTGAAACAGGGAAAGCTAAGATTTGACTTTATCTTGATGTTTGATTTTTTTTAAACAACAGTTTGTTAGAGAAATGGGTGTTATTGAGGAGATCAAGATGAGTTAAGGATATATTATAGAAGCCAGGGAAGATATTGTCCTGGTAGAAACTAGTACACAGCCTGAGAAAAGGAAAATGAAAAAATTAATAAAGCAGAAATGTGATTGACAGGACTTGTTTATTGCCAGGATTAAAACTGATGTAAAATAGGGACTAAGCATTGAAGATACTTTCCACGTTTCTTGGAAAGTTTGAGCATCCATATATGCCATGCAATATCATGAACGCTGGAGACTGCACAGGGTATAGTCTGACGTTCAAAGAATTCAATATTTAGCAGCTTTGCTAAAAGTATGTACAAAGTTTCTTTTTATGTGAGAATCCATGAAAATGTTGGTACTGTGGTCTCATTAGAGCATGCAAAAGATAGATAAGATTGCAAATAATAATAATCGAAACAGCACCATAAGGAGAGGTATACTGTATGAGCAAAGGTATCAATTTGACAATGTACATGTAGAAAAGATTAATTTGGACCACAGTTTGGGTAAAATAGGTAATATTTTATTAATCTGGAATTTTCTATTAAGCTACTTGCCTATATTGATGGGTTATTATGATCCACTTGCTTTTGTCCAATAACATTTCATAATAAATGAGAAAATTAGGACAGGTCCTGTTATTCACAGAATTTTAATTACTTTATGTCAAATGTTGAAAAATTAGTATGCATTACAGGTGATGATATGCCACTGGTATCATTAAGTCAGCTTGCAACCTCATTTGTCTAAGAGACATAGCCAAATTATTGCATGGTACTGAACTTCCTCAGAGACAGGTGGCTTGAACATAAATGAAGCTGAGAACCTTTGTCATTCAGAATATATTTTTCTAGAAAGAAAAGGAATTGTACATGCTATCCTTCATTTGATACCTCTAGATTTATCCTCTGTCCTCTCTCTCTCGGTCCTTCTCGCTGCATTAATGTGGCTGAATTTAGAACTATATTACACATTATTTCCCTGTCTTCTACATCTGATAGAATCCAACCTGTGGGAGTCATCAGCGGGTTTTCAGAGGACAGAAGGAGACAGAAATCTTCTGCACTCCTTGCCTGAACCAGCATCATATTCATGCAGTTGCATCACCCCATGACTGAGGCTCTGGCTGTCCATCTCCTCCTGAGACAATCTCAAGGCTCAGAACCAGTTCCTTTCCCTTGCCATTTCAAAGTCATACCTCTTTTCACTTAGGCACTGACCTCTCCAAGCATGCATTGTCAATCTTTTTTCATTAAATTTTGTTCCGAGAAAGCATTTTCCAAGAAGTTCTGTTCCCTGCTGGGTAAATCCAAAACAGCAATTTTCATCTGTTGAATTTCTACTGTGTGGTATCATACTAGAAACTTTCCTATGAATATCTTAATTCTCACGCTGTATGGAGAATGAGAAAAAGTGATTTTGTATTTACAGAAATGGATACATGTCCCCGTGAACATCTTACCTAATGTCTAATAAATAAGAAGTGGATAAAGCACTAATCTTTATATATTTTGTGTATCCTTTGACAGAGTTAACCCTAAATATTTCATATTTGATAGTATTATAAATATCATTGTTTTAAAAATGTAATTGTATATTTTTAAATTATGAGTATGCAGCAATGTTATTATATATATAACACACTTCTATACTATATATTGTTTCTATACTGTCCAACTTTGTAAAAGTTTTTAGAAGATTTTTAAATTTAATTTCATATGATTACATAGATGACATCTGAAAATGAAATTAGTTTGGTATCTTTTTAAAATCTTGATGATATTTATTTTTATGTCCTTGAATTTTAGCACTGGCAAAATTTCAGTACAAAGTTATATAGAAGTGGTGAAGGCAAATACCATTCACCCTGGGAGAGCTCAAAGGGGAAAATGGAGGGAAAAAAATCCTTTGCTTATAAGGTTCATTAAGATGTCAGTTGATTTCTAGATGCAATCAGCTTTTAGAAAATAAAATGTAAAAGATATAATGTAACAATTTTTAAAATTTAATTTTTTTCACTCGTCATACTGTAGATCTTTAACCTTAACCATATCTAAAATCCCCCTTTTTCTATGGAAAGTAACATTCTTTATATATTTACAGTTTCCAAGGATGTGGACACTTTGGGGGGTCCAGTTTTCAACCCAATTAGAAAAAGTGAGCAAATAACGAAAACAGATACATTACAAATGAATATACCCTAATGACCAGTTAACATAATTAAAAACAAATTGCTTCCAATAGCTTTCAAGGAAAAACACATTAAAAACATTGAAAGCTGATGAGGGCAAGAAAAAATAAATTCATCAACTCTTCATGGGCATGTGAACCGGTAGAACTCTCTTGGAAAACTGTTCGGCAGTACCTACTCAAATTAAATGTATGTATATCCTAGTGTCCATTAGTTGGAATTGGGGGCATGTTCTCAAAGTGCACATTTGTGCACCAAAAGTGCATACAAAATATTTATGATAGCATCATAATACTGAAATGAAGAATGTGAACATGGTACTTCAAAGAATGGTAATTCCCAGTGTCTTCTCTATAAATTAAGCAAAAGCCTGCCTTTGGAACTTTCCTGGTGCTTGTGTTTCATTCATGTTGCTACAAGTCTCTTTCAAAAGGAATTTATTCAGTTGGAAGCAGTATACACCCACTAACAGTACAACTCATAAATAAGTATTGGTACACTTGTACAATGAAAAAAAATATGTTAATACATGTATACCATAATAATATAAATGATTTCCTCATTCAACAAAATGGAAGTATCTCAAAAATACTATATTGAGAAAAGATACCAGATACAAAATAGGATAAACAATGATTCTTTTGAGCAGGATGAAGTACTTCAGTAGTATTAATTAAGCACATAATGGGTATGCTTTCTTTCTGAAAATTCATTAAGCTATATATATTTATGATTTATAATTGTTTTGGTGTTTATATTAAATTTTACTATATAGAGATAGATAGATTAAATAGAAGAACTCTCATTCTGGGAAATGACAGGGAAGATACTATCTAAACTCTGAAGTAATCTGGAGCTTTTTTTCTTAAGTTACTGTTGCATTCAGATCTTCTATAAAGCACAAATACTTATTTGTAAATCTTTCATGTTTTGATGTAATTCAGATGTCTTAAAACAAACAGGATATGAAAACAAGAAGCAGAAACAAAAAGTCCAGAAGTAAGAGCCTATGGATTAGGGTGGGTTGGAGGAGGGGAAGAGGATGTGATTAAGCCAATAGTATATAGGTGTGCCCTGGTGTCCACGTCTATCTCAAGTACTTTATTTATTTTGTGTGGCAGGTGGAGGACGAATAGCCTGACTACATTTACTTTGGCAGTGATTGAAAATATATTTAGTATTGGATATAATATCCTAAATGCTTCTTTGCCACTATGGGAGTTCCAAGCTTTGATCCTCACATTCTGGTGAGCATCAACTGTGGGCACAAATGACAATGGTTATGATTTTAACAAAATGTTTGTTTAAATACAGCAGTAGAACCAATTTTGAAAAGTAAAAATTAATTCCTGGTTTTAAATTAGTACAATATTATTATAAAATATCATTTGATGAAGGTCATTGGGTTCGGTACTTATATGTATTGTTGCATTTTTTCCAACCATGTCTCTGTTAAATATATATAAATTTCTTGATTGGCCATCGATAAGGTGTATTTCTTAAGCATTAACTTTCCTCAGAAGCCTTCCCTACTGAAGTGATTTGACTACTTTCTGCAACGTTCCATCTTCCCTCACCTGTACCATTATCTTACTAGAGTATTACAAAGCTATCACTTTGACTTTGTGTCTAACCTGTGGACTGTGAAGGACTTTAATGAGGAACCTTATATTTTTTTATCTCCTGGGGTCTTATCCAAGTGACTGGCAAATAGAAGATTCTCAATAAATATTTGTTGGAAGAATGAAAAAGATATGAACACCAGAGATAAGAGAGGCCAAGTTCCCCAAAGGGAAAAAAATGTAACCGTATAGAATTTGAGTCCAACCCTTTCTGATTCTAATTCCAAACTTTTCTATTAAATTACACTAAATGGACATCAAACCTCAATGCATTTGTCAATTTCTGAAATTGAAAATGGAAATCACCTCTGTCTCTAATACTTCTCCTCATTTCCCTCACTTCCACATTTTGATTTGCATTGGGCTTTCAGGTGCCAGCCAAGGTTCCAGCTGCCCAGAAAATAATGCATATGGGCAAATGCCAGTTTCATATAATTTAGAAGAAAGAGCTGCATTTCAGGTGATTTACATAAAAATAAAATTTGTGACTGTCCCTACAGAATAGGCTCTGGTCAGCAGAGCACAAATCAATCTGTTTGCTCCTAACTTTAACTTTCCATTAGTCATTACATAGTTCATAATCACATTGATGTAACTGAATTGAATTTGCAGAGATTATTCTGCGTGAGAAGGGACTTTCAGCTGTTTAAACTGCTGCTATTCAATACATAAAGCCTCTCAAGTCTGACCTCTGTTTTACATTAAATTTGTGGCCTAATTTCCATTTCTGTCTGGGTTCTCCTTTCCTCAAACGAAGAGGTCGCAGAAGCTTTCATACTTGGCACTTTCATATTGGCAGATGTTAAGGAAAGGAAAGATTTGGTTGTGAGGGAAGGGAGTGTGGTAGCTAATGAGTTAAGCATATAGGCTGTGGAGGGGGTCAGTCATTCCTGCTTTTGCATATAAGCTCCCTCACATAATACTATTTTTCTTTAAACAAATTTCTAGACCTAAATTTGAATGCCCCACCTGTATGACACAGACAGCCCCAGCATGTACGTCATATAATTCTTGCAAGAATTAAGTAAGTATATGGGGCTGGAGCAGTGGCTTGGTGATTATGGTGCTTGCCCAGCATGCGCAAGTACATGGGTTCAAACCCCAGCACTCACGTACACAACTAAGTGTCAGAGGAATGAAAGCCATGTGAAAAATTCAATAAAAATTAATTCTATTTCTCCCTCCCCCCCACTGTTCTTCTCTCTTAGAAAAAAGATTTAAGTACATAAGTCAATGTTTGGTCAGTGGTAATCACTCTGTTAGTCACTAGATTTGTCCTTAGTTTGCTGTTAGAAATTTGGGTTATTAATTCTAACTGCCATAAATAAAACCAAGCAGCTTGAGTAGGGTAAAACATTGAATGTCTCATTTTCTTTTTTAGCCATAATAATTATTTACATTTTCTTTACACATTACAACATAAAACATTTTCTTTAACCAATTACCTTTGATATCTCATAACAATCTTGGATCAGAAATAGGTGACAAATCAGTGTTGAACATAACTGTTCCAAATATCATATAAATTACCTTACTGAACTAAGCTTAGTTCTGTCAGCTCTTTGATTAAGGGGGCAAAAAGTGAAGCAGTTTAATTCATTGGTTTGTGGCAGAATTGTGACATCTGTGATGGATCATAGTGAAAATAGGGAGGGGCAAATTTGGGATATGACAAATATCACTCACACACACAGAGTAACTCACATATTTTTCATGGTCATAAATAATTCTGCTATCTAACATATACTTTCTTCCTAAATTGACTCAGAATTTCAGTGCAAAATATTTACTACTACTACTACTACAACTACAACTACTATTACTACATGTTCCTGGGGATTAACCCAGGACCTTGCACATTCTAGGAAAGTGCTCAAATAATGAGAGGTGCTAAATTATTAAAGCACTACTACATGCTAGGCACAAGGTTACTACAGTTAATACTATGAAAATAAAATAATGTACTACTTAATCATTAGCCAACAACATCCAAAACACTGTCTTTTAAGGTTTTTTTAGAGTGGTAATCTAAGCATAATATAGATGGAAACCAGCAACTCTTTAAAAAAAAAAGGCATTATGATTCTATATTGATAGACAATGTTTCAATGAAACCATCACAAATTCATAGGAGCAATTTCCATACAGTAGAGAAAAGAAAGAACTATTTTAGAGAGAAAGTTTCTCACTTTCCCATGGACAACAGAGCAGAGCAGATTATTGGTTTTGTTTTGTTTTCCCTCAGCAATCAAGAATGAAGTTGCTAGATCAAGTTTTTCAGATCTATATTGAAATAATATTTCTGTTAGAAATCTTATGTATATTATTGTTAGTAGTTGCAATTATATATATATTAGTGCATTATAATTTTACATAATTATGGGATTCGTTGTCGCATATTCCTAGACACACATAAATCAGCAGTAAAATTTGTTCAGTATCCCCTTCACCCCTTTCCCTCCCTCATCCCATCCCCTGATTCCTTGCCTTTTTTCTGGTTCCTATATTGTTCTTTAAAAACCCAAACACAGTGACATAGTTCTTATACCTATGAAGAACACACACACACACATATATATATATATAGCTATAGTATATACAGTGACATTTATAACTGCTTGGAATATACCTTGCTTAATCTCAGTTCCAACATTTCCCCTTCTCTTTTCCTATTTTCCCTTGTTATTCTTGAAAATATTTGACAATGGGATTAAACATTTACGTTTTTGTACTAGTATGCAGCATAGATTGTTCAAATATCTTATGAAGTATCTTGCAACTGCATCTCATAAATATTAACATTTTGCATTTTTATTCTATGGATCTAAGACATGAATTTGTCTAATTTGCTCCCAAGCCTGGGTTTAGGTCCAGCCTCCACAAATGAGGGATACCATTTAGCCCTTGATTCTCTGGGTTTGGCTGACTTTGCTCAGCATGATTTCCTCCAATGACATCAATTTGCCTTCAATAGATGCAATTTCATTGTTTCTAATAGCTGAGTAGAACTCCATTGTGTATACATACCAGAGGTTTTGGATCCATTCATCCAGTGAGGGTATCTGGGTTGGTACATAATTTAGCTATTGTAAATTGAGCTGCTATGAACATAGATTTTGCTGTATCACTATTATGTGCTGATTCTAACTCCTCTGGGAAAATACCCAGAAGAGGGTTAGTGGGATCATCTGGTGGATCTAACCCTAATTTTTTGAGGAGTCTCCACACTATTTTCCAGAGTGGCTGGACCGGTCTGTAATTCCACCAATAGTGTGCTAGTGTTCCTATCTCCCCACAACCTCTCCTGCATTTGTTATTTGTATCCTTCATCTTTGCCAGTCTGACTGGAGTGAGGTGAAATCTTAATGTAGTTTTGATTTGCATTTCTCTTATTGCCAGTGATTTACAACATTTTCTCATGCATTCACTGGCTTACTCAATGTCCTCTGTTGAGAAGTTTTTGTTTAGCTCTCTGGACCATTTGTTGATGGGATTGTTTGTGCTTTTGTTTTTGAGCTTTTTGAGCTCTTTGTAAATTTTCAATATTAGTCCCCTGTCAGAGGGATCACAGGTCATGATTCTCTCCCATTCTGTACATTATCCCTTGACTGTTTTGACTATTTCCTTGGCTGTACAGAAACTTTTTAGTTTAATGGCATCCCACTCATTGATTTTAGACTATAGTTCTTTCACTTTAGGAATCTTGTTGAGGAAGTTGTTGCCAACTCCCATATGCTGGAGTGTTGGTCCTAATTTTTCTTCTAGCAGTTGTATGGTAGCTGGTTTAATTTCTAATTCCCTGATCCATTTAGATTTGATTTTTGTGCAAGGTAAGAGACAAGGATCTAATTTCAATTTTCTGCAAGTGGCTGTCCAATTTGTCCAGCACCATTTCTTGAATAGGCTATCTCTCCTCCATGCTATGTTGATCTACTTTCTCAAAGATCAGATGTTTAAAGATTTGTGGGTTTTTCTAGGAATATTTTTTCTATTCCATTGGTCTTCATTCCTATTTTGATACCAGTACCATGCTGTTTTTAATACTACAACTCTATAGTATAATTTTAGAACTGTTATTGCAAAAAACACCTTTTTCATCTTTCTTTCTTAGTAATGTTTTGGCTATTCTGCGTTTCTTGTTTTTCCATGTGAATTTGAAAATTGCTTTTTCTATATCTATAAAGAATGACATTGGAATCTTGATGGGGATTGCATTGAATCTGTGCAATGCTTTTGGCAGAATGGCCATTTTAAGTTTATTAATTCTGCCTAACCAAGAGCATGGAACATCTTTCCATCTTCTCAGATCTTCTGCAATTTTTGTTTTCAGTGTTCGATAATTTTTCTTGTAGAGCTCTTTTACTTCTCTTGTTAGATTAATTCCCCAGTAATTTATTCTTTTAGAAGATATTGTGAATGGGACCAATTTCCTAATTTCTTCTTATGCCCTAATATTGTTGGCATATAGGAAAGCTATTGATATATGGGTGTTAATGTTGTAGATTGCTACTTTGCCAAATCTGTTTACCTCCAGCAGTTTTCTGGTGGAGGTTTTTTTTTTTTTTTTTTTTTATCTTCCAGATATTTGATCATGTCATCTGCAAAAAGGGATAGTTTCATTTCCTTCTTTCCTATTCTTATCCCTTTTATTTCTTCCTTTTGCCCGATTGCTCCAATCATATTCTCAAGGACTATATTGAATAAAAGTGGTAAAATCTGGCAGCCTTGTCTTGTTCCCAAGTTCAGTAGAAATGCTTTCAACTGTTGGAGACTAAGGCCAACATGACACCTGGCCGAATAACAGAGAAAAGAATTAGTGCTGAACAACTCTGTAGGAGGCCCAGCTGGCTTGTATCTTCCCTAGTAATTAGCAAATTGCCTGACCACATGACTAAGCCATTAGGCTGCTCATTTGTTACAATTGGTTGAATGTGTTTGCACTATATCCCTATTGGTTATTGTAACAGATAAATACTGGGCGTACAGGGGAAAAAGTAGTAGCTACTAGTAAGCAGCAGCAGCAGCAGCAGCAGCAGCAGCAGCAGCAGCAGCAGCAGCAGCAGCGAAGAAGAAGAAGAAGAAGAGCCTCGGCAGTAGGAACAGAGTGGTGGTAGAAACAGGGACTCTAGTGCAGCAGTAGAAACGGGGACTCCAAAGAGAGGAAATGTAAATAGCCTTGACTCTAAATGTAAAAAGCCTTTCCTCTAGTGAAGAGGAAGGAGATGTAAAGCCTCTAGTGAGAGGAGATGTATGTAAAGGCCTTGCCTCTAAAAGAGAGAAGGTGGAGAAGGAAGCACTTGGAGGCCTCTAGTGAGAGAGAGGGAAAAATAAAGTGCTTGGAGAACTCAGGACCAGTGGGTCTACTTCATTCCCAGTCAACTGCTGATTGAGAGCCATCCAGTTCCTGCTGGCTGGGACCGGACAAATGGTGGCCCATACGGAGACTTCTCTTCGCTCTCTTCAGAAAGGTTGGTAAACTGAGGAACTCTTGCAGAAAAGCTCTGGCCAGAGTGAAAAAAGGGCGAGGTAGTTATCATGGTTCTCATGCTAATAAAGCATAAAAAACTTTGCTCAAGACTCTAATGGCACGGGGGTCAAAGACTCCATTGCGAAAAGTTTTATAGGTGTAATTAATGAGGTGAGTCCCTGTTTTTTACAGGAAGGACTTCTAAATATTCCATAATGGAAGCAAGTTAAATGAAATTTAGGAAGGGATGGTAATACTAGAGATTTGGTAAAAGGGACATTCCCTATGTGGCATTTAGTTAAAGAACATTTCCTTTCCTCTTAACTGAAAGTAAAAGATTCAGTCCGTTTGGCAGCAGAATCCATGGAGGAGGTACAGGAAAGGAAGTCCCTTGCCTTTCAGCATAGTGATAAAGAACAAAGTCTACCTCGAGAGGAAGAGGAAGAGCTTAGCGTAAGTGATTTAGAAAGCTTGACTGATAATGAAAGGGTACTGGGATCCGAAAAGAGAAAAATAACATGATCTTCTACTCCCCTGTGGGAGCCCATGCTGGGGCACTTTGCTGTTTCTCAGCCTCTACCACCACCAAGGTATGAGTCAGTCAGGGAGCTAGCTAAACAACTTAGTACATTGCTACAAGAAATCCACACAGTAGGGTTCCCTGTGTTTGAGGATCCCCAGACAAGGAGGCACCATCAGCCTTTCGACTTTAAACTAGTGAAGCAACTCAAGGAAGCAGTGATGACTTATGGACCAAATGCTCCTTTCACTCTGGGATTAATAGAGTCAATTAGTATGAACCCTGCACCTGATGATTGGAAATCATTGTGTAGAGCAGTATTATCAGGGGGTGACTATCTATTGTTTAAGTCTAACTTCATAGAAAATTTCCAGGACATAGCCAGGAGGAATACAGCTGCTGGATTCCCACAGAGAAACTTAGAAATGCTTAGTCGGGAGGGACAGTATGCAGAGATTAATGTGCAGATTAATTATGACCCAGGGGTTTATGCACAGGTGGCAGCTGCGAGCTTGAGGGCCTGGAAATCAATCCCTGGGCCAAATAAATTACAAGGCAGCCTGTTGAAAATTATCCAAGGACCAAATGAACCCTATTCTGAATTTGTGGACCGCCTGCTTAAAGGTGCTTCAAGGATCTTTGGTGACCCTGAACAAGCCATGCCTTTCACAATTCAAATGGCTTATGAAAATGCTAATAAGTGGTGCAAGGAGGCGATTAGGCCATGGAGAAATAAGAGAAGTTTAGACACATACATAAAATTGTGTAAAGATATAAATGAGCCTGTAATTATGGGAGAGGTGATTGCAGCGGCCCTGAGAGGAGAATCACCCCTTACACTGATAGGGGGAGTTAGGAAAAGGGAATGATTCCAATGTAAACAGCCAGGTCACATAAGGAAGAACTGCCCAAATAGATCCAACAATATGCATAATGGACAGTGCCCACTAGGGATTTGTAAGAGAAGCCATAAAGGCCCCCATTGGACAAACAAGTGCAAATCAAAATTTAATCCTTTGCCACCTGAGGAGAGTCAAAAAACGGAAACAGGAGCCCATTGCCTCGGGGCCCTCAAATGTTCAGGGCAATGGAGGAGCTGAATGGCTCCCAGGTCCAGATGCTCTCCGGCACCAATCCTTTCTACCTGTCTCTGCGCTCACCCGAGCTACCTCGGGAAGCGCTGGAGTGGACCTCAGTTCCTCTGCTCAGCTCGTATTAACGCCAGAAATGGGGGTTCAGGTTCTACCAACAGGGGTAAAGGGACACAGTGGGGTTGGTTATGGGTAGAAGTTCAGTTCTCATATCAGGACTAAATGTGATTCCAGGAGTCATTGACCAAGAGTACATTGGTGGAATTAAGGTCATGGTCTCCTCTCCTAAGGGCATTTCTGCCGTCTCTCCTGGGGACAGGATAGCTCGACTTCTTCTCCCAAGTTACCATGAAACTTTTAGAGCCACTCCTCAAAATAGAAGTGATAAAGGGTTTGGATCTTCAGGGTGCAAAGATTTTTGCTTTTGGGTCCAGGATTGCAAAAATAGGCCTATGATTAAGCTTTATGTTGAAGGAAAAGAGGTGATGGGTCTATTAGATACAGGTGCTGATTGCTCCATCATTCGGAAAGAACCTGGCCGAAGGCTTGGCCATTACAAAAGTCAGAAAATTCCCTTCGAGGCCTTCGTTTCACTGCTTCTCCACAAAAAAGCTCATGTGTGCTGAAGTGGAGTAATGAGGAGAGTCATCAGGGAAGATTTCAACCACATGTTTTAAGTTCATTGCCAGTATTATTGTGGGGCAGAGATGTCCTTCAACAAATGGGAGTAAAATTAGTTACCGAACCTTTGAAACAATGTTCCCCTGCCCTGCGTATTATGATAAATCAAGGGTATATCTCGGGAAAAGATCTGGAAAAGAACCTACAGGGCAGAGTAGAGCCTATTGTAATCAAGCAGTGAGGCAAAGAGGGGCTAGGTTATAATTTTGGGTAGGGGACACTGAAAAAATTAAGCCTATAAAAATTACATGGAAAAATAATGATCCTATTTGGGTGGCTCAGTGACCCCTTAATACAGAAAAACTCGCTGCTGCTCGACAATTGGTTGAAGAACAATTAAGCTTAGGTCATATAGAACCCTCTACATCTCCTTGGAATACCCCTATTCTTGTAATAAAGAAAAAAAATCAGGTAAATGGAGGCTGTTACAAGACCTTCGTACTATCAATTCAAGCATGGTGATTATGGGCACTACTCAACTTGGTTTGCCTAATCCCATGGCTATCCCAAAAGATTATTACATTATAGCCATTGATATCAAGGATTGCTTTTTTCTTTATTCCTATCCATTCTGAAGATAGGCCACGCTTTGCCTTTTCAGTTCCATCTATTAATTATGATACACCATACCAGAGATTTCAGTGGAAAGTTTTACCCCAGGGTATGTCCAATAGTCCCACCTTGTGTCAAATCTTCATAGATAAAGCACTGCAGGCTGTTCGACAATCATGCTCTACTTTAATTGTAATTCATTATTTGGATGACATTTTATTGGCTCATAAAGA
>PVKS010035467.1:0-20047 GCA_004027875.1 Aplodontia rufa
ACTGGAGGTGGAGCATAAGCTCATATATTTGAGATCGCTCCTGGTTTTTAATGTCCAAAGGTTTTCATATGCTGCATCTTCATTCTCATTTGCTTCCAAGAATTTCTTGATCTCTTTTCTCATATCTTTTGTATCCATTCTTCATTTAATAAAGTTTTATTCAATCTCCATGTATATGTGTGTTTTATGTTATTATTTTTGCTGTTAATTATTAGGGTCATGGTGTCATGTCTGATAGGATACATGGAATAATATCTACTTTTCTGTACTTGCTGAGATTTCCTTTGTGAACTAGAATATGATCTATTTTAGAGAAGGAACCATGTGCTGGTGAGAAGATATACTCAGCCAATTTTGGGTAGAATATTCTATAGATGTTAGGCACTTGAGTTGTGGAATTGTTTAGACTGTTGATCTCTTTATTATTTTTTACTTTGTTGATCTATCTGTTGGTGATAAAGGAGTATTAAAGTCTACCAGTATTACCATGTTGAGGTCCACAAGTGGTTTTATGTCTTGGAGTAATTTATCCAAATAGTTGAAATTGTTGGTGTTTTGAGAGTATATATTTACTATTGTTATGTTTTCCCATTTTATTGTTCCCTTTACTCAGATATAGTGGCTTCTTTATTTCTTCTGATTAGTTTATGTTTGAATTCTACTTTGTCGGATATAAATATTGCAACTCAGATTGCTTTCATATGCTGAATCCCTTTCCATCCTTTCACCCTCAATCTGTGAGTGTCATTGGCTATAAGGTAGGTCTCCTGTATGCAGTATAGTATTGAATTTTGTTTTTTCATCCAATCTGCTAATCTATCTTTTTATTGATGTATTGAGACTATTCATGTTCATTGATAGGATAGTTATGTGGTTTTCATTCATATTCATTGTATTTTATTGATAAGTTCTATGCTCTTTTTGTTGTCAATTGGTAGCATGTATTTTTATTGAATTTCCTCTGTTTGTGGGGTTGAGGTTTGGTTGCTTGTTCTTTTATCTGGAGTTTATTTTTGAAGATTTCTTGTAATGCTGGTTTTCTGTTCATGAATGCTGCCTGTTTGATCTTATCATGAAATGTTCTTATTTCTCCATCAAATTTAAAGCTGATTTTTGCAGAGTGTAGTACTTTTGACTACATGATGTGGTCATTCAAACATTGAAAGATCTCCTTCCAGGATCATCTTGTGTCTAGAGTCTGAGCTGAAAAGTCAGAGGTGAGCCTTATTGGTTTGCCTCTGAATGTGATTTGCCATTTCTCTTACAGCTTTTAATATTCTTTCCTTAATTTCCCTGTTATAAATTTTGAACACAATGTGTCTTGGTGAGCTTCTCATTTGATTAGGCTTATTGGGTGTCCTGTATACTTCCTTCATGAGCACTTCTGACTCTATTCTGATGTGGGTAAAAATTTCTTTAAGTATTTTGTGAGACTGTTCTTTATACCATTCATTTGCTTTTCGATTTTTTTCCTGTACCCAATTACTCTTAGATTGTTTCTTCTGATTTCATCCCAGTCTTTTTGAAAATTCTGCTCAGGTTCTATGAGGTTTTTTTGTATTTTGTTTTTTTTTTTTTTTCTTTTTTGTCATCTGCAAACTCGAGCTTATTCAACCTATCATCATTGTCAGATGTTTTTTCTTCAAGAGCTGTGGTTCTGTTCTCTATAGAAATCACTCCATTATTAAATTATTCCATCATTCTGCTGATGTAATTGGCTGCATATTTTATCTCTGTTATTTTTTTCAGTATGTCTATTTCTTTGATAATAGAGGTTTTGGTCTCTTGAGTTTTCTCACCTATTCCCTTCATTAAATCTTTTAGTTCATTCTTCCTTTTAGTAATCAGATAATTGATAATTTTTTCTAGGTTTTTATCCTACTCATTGTCCATGGGCTCCATGATAGGGGAGTTGTGGGTTTGAGGTGAACCTTTTCTAGTTTGATTCTTCATCTTTGTAAAGCTTCTCCTGGATCTTTGAATTGAGGTTCCCTGTGTGGAAGGAAGGCATGTCTCTGGTTGCATCTTCCTTGCAGGTGAAAGGGATGGGTCAGACCACCTCTTCTCTGATAATTGCTTTCTTCCAGAAAGCTGCTTCTGCCTGGAACTTCGTTTTGCTTCACCTTTTGGATCTAGGTTCCAGTTCTTGGGTTTGGAACCTGGTGGGGTTGCTGGGCAGCCTCCTGGGTTGTTGAAGCTACATGGTAAGAGTGCCTCGCTGGGTCCCCAGGCCAGAGTTCTTAACACACATGGCAGCAGGGCAGGTTCCTGGCATGGGTCCAAAGTCCTGGGCATACTGGTCATGGGGAAAAGAGGGTCTAGGCACAGGGTCCTCTGGGTGTACCATGTATCTGAAGGAACTGATTCAGAGTCCTGTACATGCTCAGCTGCAGGGTGTGTTCTGAGTTTAGGGTCCTTCAGGTGTCCTGAGCATCTGCCTGGGCCCGGGCAGAGTCCCGTGCACACTGGGTGATGGGTTGGGGTTCAGGCATGGGGCCAGAGATCTCAGGGTGTCCCGCAGACCTTCTGGGGCCAGGACAGAGTCCTGAGCATGCTTGGCTGTGGGGCAGGGTATGGACATGGTGTCCTCAGAGGTATCCCACATGCCTGCCAGGGCCACAGTTGGAGTCCTAGGCATACTTGGAGGCAGGGTCCAGGCACCAGGCCAGAGTCCTGGGCAGTGTAGTACCCCAGGTCCTTGGGGTGTCCCATGCTCCTATCAGGCCAGGGGTATTCCTGTACATGCTTCCCGACAGGCACAAGGTCCTCAGGGTGTCTGGCACACCTTTTATTTTGAAACAGCTTCTCGCTCAGTTGCTAAGGCTGGCCTGGCCTCCAATTTGCAATCCTTATTTTAAAAAAAAAAAAATATATATATATATATATATATATACATTTTATTTATATAAATAAAATACATATTTTTTATTTATATAAATAAAATATAAGTTGGCATTCCAAATCACACATTTCCTGGCACTGGGGAGCTCCCTTGGGCTCTTCAGAACCTGCAGGGAAAAACAATCTAGGCTTCTTGGACATGGAAGAGAAGTATAGAGCAAGACTACTAAAAACTGCTTTTAACTTTTGAAGGATGATTTGTTTGGATAAAGAATTCTAGATTGGTGGGATTTTTTTTCCTCTCTTAACACTTAAAATGTTTTACTCTGCTCATTTCTTTCTCTTCTGAAATGAAGTCAGATGTGACTTTTATCTTTGCTCCTCTACAGTTCCTGTGTTTTCCAATGGTTTATAATTTTTGTTTTGGAAGTGTTTTGTTTTGTTTTTCTAGTACTAAGGGTCAAACCCAGAATATCACTGGCAGATACTCTAAATTTTCCATGCCTGAGTCTACTCAAGAAGTAACTCGTGACTTCATGTATTTGCCTGTCTCTTTAGTGTTAGGACAATAGTTTTCTTGGTGTCCCTAAATCTTATAGATCCTGTGAATGTATTGATCATTCCATCTTTTCAGCTTTTTACTTGTTAAGATGAATTGGTGACTAACATGTGGAACTAGAAACTGGAACTCTCCCTCTTTACATTGTGGCCTGAACTTCTCTCAAGGAAGTAAGCAGACAATCATAGGGTTTGTGTTGTGTGTTTTCTATCTCTCAGGAAGCACCATTTTTTTTTTCATTGCCTTATGTCTGGTGTCCTGAAAATCATAAATATTGTCATCGAGATAGATAAATATATATATGTATACACACACACAGACACACACTAGGGTTTTGTTTTATTGTTTGGGGTGGGAGAGTTAATCAGTTAATCTAATGCTAGTAACTATATCTTGTCCACAAGTGGCAATTAGTTTCACATTTTTTCATTATAATTATTAGTGCATTATTTTATAAAATGAGTTTCTGTGTGACATTTTTATACATGCATATAACATACTTTGATTTTATCCACTCTGCCTTTTAACCCTCTCTTACCTATTCCCACCCCATCTCCACTGCCTTCATGTCAAATTTTTTTAAAAAATTATAGATGAAGTAGACCATAAACCCATCTCCCATTAGAAAATAACAGTTTTGGTAAATTAAAATGCTTCTGCACAGTACAGAATGGGAGAAAATCTTCACCAACTACTCTTCTGACAGATGATTAATATCCAAAATACATAAAAAACTCAAAAAACTTAACATCAAAAAAAAACAGTAACCTACCTACTCAATAAAAGGGCAAAAGATCTAAACAGACTTCTCAAAAGAAGACATACAGATGGCAAACAAATATGCTGTTTTCGTTAGCTTTTGCATCACTGTGACCAAGAGACCTGACAATAACAACTTAGAGGAGGAAACATGCATTTTGGCTCACAGTTTCAGAAGTTCAGTCCATGGTCAGCTGACTCCTTAGCTGTGGGCCCAAGGGGAGGCAGAAAGTCATGGTAGAAGAGTGTGGCAAAGGAAAGCAGCTCAGGATTTGACAGCCAGGAAGAAGAGAAGCGGGGTAGGGCAGGGGAGGGAGGGAGGGAAGGAGGAAGAGAAAGAGAGAGAGAGAGAGAAGGGATAATACAATCCCAAATGGCATATCCCCAGTGACCTACTTCCTCCAGCTACACCCTGCCTATCTCCAGTTACTACCCTTTAATGCATTCAAATTATTAATCTATCAAATGGATTAATCCACTGCTAAGGTTACAGCTGTTGTAAGCCAGTCCTTTCACCTCTGAACATTTCTGCATTGTTTTACACATGCTCTTTCAAAGAATACTTCATATCTAAACCATAATGTCTAGAAAAAAATGTTCAGCTTCTTCAGCAGTGCATGTAGGGAAATACAAATCAAATAGCACTGAGACTTCCTCTCACTTCAGTTAGAATGGGAAATAAATACTGGCAAATATGTAGAGGAAAAAGAAACACCTTATTACTTATACACCATTGGAGGAACTGTAAATTAGTACACCCACTATGGTAGTCAGTATATAAGTTCCTTGGAAGACTAGAAATGGTGTAGGTGTGGTGGCATATGCTTATAATCTCACTGACTGGGAAGGCTGAGGCAGGATTGCAAGTTCAAGGCAAGCCTGGGCAACTTAGTGAGGCACTATCTCAAAATAAACAAAAAGAGCTGGAAATGTAGCTCAGTAATAAAGTGCCCCTGGGTTCAATCTCCAGTACTGGAAAAGAAAAACACTAGGAATGGAACCATCATAGGACCCAGCTATACTGCTCTTTGGCATTTATTCAAAAGATGTTGAAGTCACCACACTATAGCTATACATGCATACCCATATTTACAGCAGTACCACTCATAATAGTCAAATCATAACACCAGCCTAGGTGACCATCAGCAAATGAATGGGTAAAGAAAATGTGGTATATATACACAATAGAGTTTTATTTGCCAAGAAAGAAGAATGAAATTATGTTATTTGTAAGAAAATGGATGGAAGTGGAGAGAGCATCATGTTAAGTGAAATAAATCAGACTAATAAAGTCAAGGGTTGTTGTGTGTTCTTTTCACATGGAAGCTAGAAAGAAGGAAAAGGGGGCAGGGAATCAGGAAAACTGAAGGGAAACCAGAAGGGTTTTGTTGTGGTGGTTGTTGATGTTGTTGTTTTTAATGTAAACTATAGGGGCTGGAGTGGTGGCTCAGAGGTTAGGGAGCTTTCCTGGCATGTACAAGGACCCAGGTTTGAAACTCAGTACCCCATAAACAGCTAAGTGTCAGAGCAATGAAAGCTGCATGAAAAACTAAAGTTGATTCATTTTTCTCTTTCCCCTTCCCCCACCTCTCTTTAAAAAAAAGTAAAATATACATGGATTGAAGAGGGTTCAGTGGAGGGAAAGAAGAAAGGGTATGGTGGGAGGGAAGCACTGGGGACTGAATCAGAGCAAGTTGGGTTCCATGCTTTTGTGATTATGTCAAGGTGTATCCTGGTGTTGTGTAATAACTAAAAAGAATTTTTTAAAAAGAAAAAGAAAAAAATAGTCCTTAAAAGAAAATCCTTATTGTTGCCTCAGGATATTACTCTAAGGCACATTTTCTCCCTTTCCCATAGCTGTCTGTAGGAAATGCTAATCATTGACTGCCTGTATCTTGGGCAGCATCCAGACCTTTGCCTGTAGTGTGCAAAGAGCTTGAAACTAACAGCTTGTGTTCCTTGTCTTGTTATTTAATGGCTTCTTGTTTGTGACACTAGCTCTTAAATGTGTCCCTGAAAGGTTGCAAATAAATGATTCATTTCCTTTTATTGTCATAGTACAGAGCACTGATTTTCAAAGAGCTGGATTGCATTCTATAACTATCTTCCTCTAACCCTCCTGTCCTACCAAAACTATCTGTCCATATCTCCGTGCAGTTGAGAATGTAAAAATCCATAGTATCTTTTTTCATTCTTGAATTCATTTATTAAATATTATTAAATGTACATCTCTGTTGATAAGGACTGACTTAAAGACAACTTACTCGGTTGAGTGACTATGGTGAGACTAGTTGATGAGATATGAGAGCAGAAATGTAGAGGTTAACATGATTCTGTTAGATACATGTTTTTGATGGCTATACACAAGGAATGGAAAACTGCAAGATTATTGCTAAAAGACCTTAAGTATATAGTAAAAGCAAAAGGTGCTGAAAACCTAAATTTTCTGATTTAGCTTTATTTTATGGATGATAAAACTGACCTTAGAGTAATCCAGCAACTCCTACAAAGTTCCAGCACTACATGTAGCAGTGAAATAGGAAAAGAGAAAAAGGATGATATCCAAGAGATATTCCTCAAGAAAAAATGATAGCATTGTGACAAATTAGTTGTAATGATTAAAGAAGAAGAAATCCTGGAGAAGTCCCAAGCTTCTCTCTTGAAAGACCAAACAAATTGTGATAGTTCGTTTCATTAATTATAATAACAAATGGAAGAGAAAGAAGAACTTTTTTTTTTTTTTTTTGAGACAGGGTGTCACTAAGTTACTGAGGCTGTCTTGAATTTGCAATCCTCCTGGCTCAGCCTCCAGAGCAGCTGGGATTACAGGCCTGTGGCAATGTGCCTGGCTCTATTTAAATGTTTTAAGTTTGAGATTTATATTGGATAACCAAGTAGGTAATTCTTGAGCTGTAGAGGAGTTTAGGAGTAGTGATGTATGGAATAGATTGTAAACTTGGGAACCATATTAGTCTATTCCTTGGAGATTGAGATTGAGAAGAAAAAGCAATAAAATACAGAACCTAGTGTTTTAGAGATGAGCTGAAAGGAAGAATCAATTAAGATATATCAGGAGGGGTCTGAGGAGGTGGCTCAGTGGTAGCACACTTTCCTGTCATGTGCAAAGTCCCACATTAAATCCCCAGTACCACATACACAAATAAATAAAGGAGAAACAAAAACCAGATGAAAAAATTAACACTCTCACACACAAACACACACAGTCTTTAAAAAGCAGAGAGATATCAGGAAGAGAGGATAAGAAAAGAATTTTAAAAATTTACTGTTATGTTAAGCCCAAGAAGAAAGAATATTTCAAAAAGTGGGGATTAGTTTACCATATGAAATACTAAAGAGTAATTAAGAAGCAAAAAGACTGAAAAATAAATTACTGATTTAATAATTGGAAGGAAAATTTAGTAAATTTAACCAAAATAATTTTAGAGTAATATAGGAAGCTAGGTTATGAATTATTGCTATGAATATAAAGGATGTAAAGGTTGCAGTTTGGCTCTTTGAAAAAGTTGGGTGATAAAAGGAAGAAGGGAAATAAGGCAGGACCTCCAAAGGAAGGCTCAAAAAAACCAATATTTTTTCAGTATCTTTTTTATTATCCTTTGTTTTAAGTCAGCGTATGGTGAAGGAAATGATTATGATTACATTGGATATCTGGTTTGGTAGCAGCTAAAAACCGGACACTATCTTAAGCCTGTAACATGTATTAACTCATTTAATCCTCACAGAAGTATTGTTAACCCTACTTTAAAGATGAGAAAATGAGAAGTAACAAACATAGGTAACTATCCCAAAGTCAAACAGCTAGTGAGAGCAAGAAGATACAAACTGAGAAATTGACCTAGTGTAAACATTTTCAGAATATTACCCTTAAACTGGTTTTTAAAAAAGAGAGAGAGAGAGAATCAACTTTTATTGAGTTTTTCACATGGCCTTCATTGCTCCGACACTTAGTTGTGTATGTGGGTGCTGGGGTTTGAACTCGTGTACCTGCACATGCCAGGCAAGCGCTGTAAGCACTGAGCCACAGCTCCAGCCCCTAAACTGGTTTTTTAACAGAAGAGAGAGAATGAATTTTATTTATTCTTTCATCTGGCCTTTGTTTCTCCAACAGTTAGTTATATATATATACCTGGTGCTAGGGTTTGAACTGGGGTCCTTGCACATGCCAGGCAAGCACTCTCACCACTGAGCCACCACTCCAGCCCCTTTAAACTGTTTTTAGGACCTGGCTAAAATTATTTTACATTCTTCAAAAACTCATTTCCTAGTATGCTGCCTCCATTCGTACAGCTCCTGGGTACCAGGAATAAACAAGAAACTTGACTTGTAAATAAAAGAAGCAGTCTTTCTAAAAACTCAGTAAACAAGTGAGCCCCTATGTTGATTAAATAAATATTTCTTAAGAAAAATACACCCTTTTTTCTTTATGCTTAGTGCTAATGTTATATCAGCTTTTGCCTAAAGCACATGTGTTTTTCCTATTTTGGTACAGAATAGCATGTATAACATGAACCCTGAGAATGAGCCTGAAAATCTTTTGCTCTGAGAAACAGAGGAGCTTCCAGGCTAGTCTTTGTAGTCATTATGGAAGAATGCAAGCAAATAAAATTGTGCTTTTATTTGCACTAGACCTTGGCTGTGTTATATACATCTTTTGTTCTGCAAATTCTAACTGACTCCTTTTAACATGATTTACAGTTATTTCCCATGGATAAATAAACTTTAGTCAAAATCTAATTAGAGCTCTTCCACACACACCCACTTCCATTTTCCCATTTGCCCCCTTGCTGCTGTTTATATTTACATTTAGGCAGATAGGTCTGTTACCTTTAATGCATTCTTGTTTATTTTTAAAGGTTTATTTTTTAAGAAAGGTAAGTTTCCTCTATAAACCTGGATATATAATTACAATTAGTGGTGATCTTACAGATGTTTCCTAGAAAGAATTCATTTGTGCCACAAGCAGAATTTACATTGAAGAGGTGCACATGCTGATTTAAGTCTAGAGTGGTTCTTAAATCCCTTAAAGACAGGGGCTGGAGCAGTGGCTCAGCAGTTACATGCTTGCCTGGTATGTGCAAGGACATGGGTTCAAACCCCAGCACCACATACACAACCACGTATTGAAGCAACAAAAGCCATATAAAGAACTAAACAAAACCAATTCTCTCTCTCTAAAAAAAAAAATCCCTTAATGATGCTGCTTTCCAAAGTTTGTGTTATTTGTATTCCCTATTGGAATGTTTTTCCTCTCAATATTTTATTAGCAAAAATGTTCACATATACAAAAAATTTGAAAGCATTTTATAATAAACATTTATATGTCAATCACTTTGATTTTACCGTTGACATTTTACTATTTTATAGTTCATATATTTATTCATCTACCCATCTCTTTATCTGTTCATCATTTTTTGCACATGCCGTAATAAATTGCAGATATCTGTATACTTTATTGGGATATTTTGAAGAGGGCCAGGTGGGATGGTCTTCCTGCTCTGTTGTTGACCTGCACTGCTGTCATCCGAGTGCCAGGATAACATAAACCCACATTCTCTTCCTAAATGGTATAGATTAGTTCATCTTTTTCCCTTAGCTCCACTGTAATTGTAATAGTAACTTCTCTCTGTATTACTTCAATGGTTTTTATGCCCTAAAAAACCTCTTGGAAATCAGCTGATGTTCAAAATAAACATTTATTTAACAATGTGAACCCCACAGAGAATACTCATTACCTCCGTGTCCCACGATGCAGACCAATAATCCTTTCTTGTTCCTGTGCCCTAAATTTATAGTTGAGTACACAGGAAATATGTCTTTCTTTTATCATATTGACCTGACAAGAAGCCTTAGTTCTGAGGTGCAGAAACTTTATGTACTGTTCTTGGTGTCTGCAGTTGTTTTACCATTTGGTACTAAGCTAATTTTGTTTGTGTTCTCTTTAGACTTTTGTAAATTGATTCCATTTTTAGAAAAAAAATTTAATGATTTTTTAAAATGTCATAGCTTTCTCACTAAGATAAAATGAGACATGTCAATATGAAAATAAGTTATTTGTTAGAATTTTCTCTAAAACTGAATTGATACTGCATATATAAATTGACATTAGTCATATTCATTAAAGCTTCATTTGAAACAAAATGTAATCTTGACTCTGAGGAGAGAAGTCTGTTTGGGAAGCATCTCAGTCTCCCAATACCTCTTCTCTTGGGAAATGTCATCTCTAGCCAAACATGCAGTTTCTATAGGGAAGCACAAAAAGAAGTGAGGGGAAAAGCAGCCACCTCAGCCAGTCTTCTAACTCTAACCAAATCTAGTCATCAGGGAGATAACTCCTATCACTTTCAGATTTAATAGTCACATCCTATAGAGCAGATGGATACGAGAGGAGAGAAGTAGAGTCTTGGGGTTTGGTGTCAGAACTAGATTTTGATTCTAATTCTGAAACTAAATATGTGAGCTTAGTTCTCTCTAAGCCAAATATATTCATCTATAAAAACGATGCCAGAATTCTGTGAGGAGCCACTCTTCCTCCTCTGCTCAGACAAGCCTACACCTGAGGGCAAGCCTGGTGAGAATTGCCATGCCTTCCTTTTCACCTCCCCAAGACATGCGAATATTTTCATTACAGCTGATCTCTGTACTCCTGCGTTCCTAGAAGTTCTTAGACTGTTCACCCAGTGTTCTGAGGCAGAACAGTTCAACAAGACCTCAGCACAGCTGTGTATCTGCTCATCCAGCAAGTACTCTCAATGCCCAAGACCTCCTGAGTGGTTGTTCATCCCAAACTCTCAAGTGACATCACAAAATGTGATGAAGAGCTCCAAGAATCAATCCTTCCACTGAACCAATCATTAAACTGACAAAAACAAAATGAATCAACTCTTTTTTATTGAGAAATTTATTTGTTGCACAATCATTTAAGTTTTTAACGAAATAATATCATATGAATATAGATTCTGAAGATTAGATTTACCCCCAACAGTGCTCCCCCAATTACCCACCCTTATCCCTCCCATCCTCTTCCCAGAACATTTCTAAAAATGTATTAGGTTGTATAACATTACAATTTATCCGGATTTAACACGTGATAATAGACCGCCTTTCTCAATGGCCAGGGTTTAGTTCCAGCCTCCACAGATGAGTGAAGACATTCAACCCTTGGTTCTCTGGGTTATGCTGATTTCACTCAGCATGATTTCATCCATAGCCATCCATTTACCTTCAAAGGCAGCAATATCATTGTTTCTAATTGCTGTGTAAAATTCCATGGTATATATGTACCACAGTTTTTGGATCCATTCATCCAGTGAGGGACATCTGGGTTGTTTCCATAATCTAGCAATAGTAAATTGAGCTGCTATGAACATAGATATTGCTGTGTCACTACAATGTGCTGATTCTAAATCCCCTGGGAAAATACCCAGGAGAGGAATAGCAGGATCATATGGTGGGCTCATCCCTAGTTTTTTGAGGATTCTCCACACTGCTATCCAGAGGGGCTGTACCAGTCTGCAGCTCCACCAACAGTGTGTTAGTGTGCCTATCTCTCCACATCCCCTCCAGCATCTATTATTGTTTATTTTCTTCATTTTTGCCATTCTGACTAGCGTGAGGTGATGTCTTAAAGTAGTTTTCATTTGCATTTCTCTGATTACTAGTGATTTACAGCACTTTCTCATGTATTCATTGGCTTGATCAGTGTCCTCTGTTGAGAAGTTTCAATTTAGCTCTTTGGCCCATTTATTAATTGGGTTGTTTCTGTTTTTGTAGTTGAGGTTTTTGAGGACTTTGTAGATTCTGGATATGAGGACCCTGTCAGAGGAATTATAGCCCATGATTCTCTCCATTTCTGTAGGAAACCTCTTGACTCTTGATTATTTCCTTGGCAGTGCAAAAGCTTTTTAGCTTTATGGCATCCCATTCACTGATTTTTGACTTTACTTCCTTCACTTTAGGAGACATGTTGAGAAAGTCTTTGCCTGCTCCCAAATGCTGAAGTGTTGGACCTACTTTGTCTTCCATCAGTTGCAAGGTAGCTGGTTTAATTCCTAGCTCCTTGATCCATTTTGATTTGATTCTCGTGCAAGGCGAAAGATATGGGTCTAATTTCAGCTTTCTGCAAGTGGCTGTCCAGTTTGTCCAGCACCATTTGTTGAAGAGGCTGTCTCTCCTCCATGTAATATTTTGCCCCCCTTTGTCAAAAATCAGATGTTTAAAGATTTGAGGGTTTGTTTCAAGATCTTCTATTCTATTCCATTGATCTTCTTTCCTATCTTGATACCAGGACCATGTTGTCTTTGTTACTACAGCTCTATAGTATAATTTTAGATCTGGTATGGCAAAACCGCCTGTTTTGTCTTTCTTGCTTAGTAATGTTTTGGCTATTCTACGTTTCTTATTGTTCCAAATGAATTTGAGAATTGCTTTTTCTATGTCTGTAAGAACGACATAGGCATCTTTATAGGGATAGCATTAAATCTATATAGAGCTCTTGGTAGAATGGCCATTTTTATTATATTAATTCTGCCTAACCAAGAGCATGGGACATCTTTCCATCTTGGTCGTCTTGGATTTCATTCTTCAATGACCGATAATTTTTGTTGTGGAGATCTTTGATTTCCCTTATAAGGTTAATTCCCAAGTATTTTATTTTTTTGAAGATATTGTAAATGGGACTGATTTCCTGATTTATTCATCAGTCCTATTATTATTAGTGTATAGGAAAGATATTGATTTATGGGTGTTGATCTTGTAGCCTGCCACTTTGCTAAATCTGTTTATAAGTTCAAGCAGTTTACTGATGGAGTTTTTTGGATCTTCCAGGTAAAGGATCATGTCATCTGCAAAAAAGGGAGAGTTTGACTTCCTCTCTTCCTATTTTTATCCCTTTGACTTCTTTCTCTTGCCTAATTGCTCCTGCTAGGGTCTCAAGAACAATATTGAATAAAAGTGGTGAGAGCGGACAGCCTTGTTTTGTTCCAGATTTTAGTGGAAATGCTTTCAGCTTTTCTCCGTTTAGTATTATACTAGCTGAGGGTTTAGCATATGTAGCCTTTACATGGTTCAGAAATGATCCTTAACCCCTATCTTCTCTAGAGTTTTGAATATAAAGGGGTGCTGGATTTTATCAAAGGCCTTTTCTGCAACCATTGAGATGATCATATGGTTTTTTCCTTTGATTCTGTTTAAGTGAGTAATTACGTTAATTATTTTGCATATGTTAAACCAGCCCTGCATTCCTAGGATGAAGCCCACTTGATCATGATGGATTATCTTATTTATAAGTTTTTGAATACGGTTTGCTAGTACCTTATTAAGGATTTTTGCATCCAAGTTCATCAGGGATATTGGTCTGTAGTTTTCTTTTTTTGATGTATCCTTGTTGGGTTTTGGTATCAGAGTTATGGTTGCTTCATAAAAAGTGGATGGGAGCGTTCCCTCCTTTTCAGTTTCTTGAAATAACTTAATAAGGAGAGGTGTTAGTTCCTCCTCAAAAGTGTGGTAAAAATCAGCTGGGAAGCCATCAGGTCCTGGGCTTTTTTTCTTTGGTAGACTTTTAATTGCAATATGGATTTCAGTGCCTCTGATTGGGCTATTTAGGAATTCAGTATCATCCTGAGTCAATTTAGGGATGTTGTACGTATCAAGAAATTTATCCATTTCTTCCAAATTATCAAGTTTGGAGGAGTATAGGTTTTCAAAATATGATCCTATAATTTGTTGGATTTCCATGGGGTCAGTGGTGATCACTCCCTTTTCATTGGAGAGTTTATTAATTTGCTTCATTTCTATCCTTCTTTTAGTTAGAATCGCTAGGGGTCTATCTTGTTTATTTTTTCAAAGTACCAACTCTTTGTTTCATCAATTCTTTTTATTTTTTTTTTGTTCTCAATTTCATTAATTTCAGCTCTGATCTTGATTATTTCCTGTCTTCTGCTGGCTTTGGGGTTAGGTTGTTCTTCCTTTTGAAGGGCTTTGAGATGAAGTATAAGCTTATTTATTTGGGATCTCTCTTCATTTTTAATGTGGGCACTCAGTGCTATGAATTTTCCCCTTAGGAAAGCTTTCATGCTGTCCCAGAGGTTTCGATAGGTTGTGTCTTCATTTTCATTCTCTTCCAAGAATTTTTTGATTACTTTTCTCATGTCTTCTTCAGTGACCATACATAACTAGGAGAGAGACAGACATAGTGCCAAGCTTCTGTAGTCTCATCTATTTGGGAGTCTGAAGCAGGAGAATCACTTGGGTCTAGGAATTTGAGACCAGCCTGAGAAACATAGCAAGACTCCATTAAAAAAAAAAAAAAACACCACTGCTGGAAACGTCACTAAATGAAAAAAATAACTGCAGTGACAAAACAAGCAACAATAGCAAATCCTGAGAATGGGGCAGAATCTAATATCCACTATTTGCCACATGATAATATTCAAAATGAAATTTTCAACAACAACAACAAAAAGAAAGACATAAAAGGTATGCAAATAAACAAGAAAGTATAACCTATTTATTGGAAAAGGGAAATTGACACAAATAATCCCTAAAGCTGAGACATTAGACTTACCAGACAGACTTTAAATCACCTGAATTAAATATGCCCAAACAGCTAAAGGAAACCATGGACAGAAAAAGCAAAGCATACCAGAGTGATATATGAGCAAATAGTGTATCAATAAAAAGAGAAATTCTTAGGTGAAAAGTGCAATAACTAAAACGAAAAATTAACAAAAGGAATTCATCAACAGATTTGGGCAGACAAGAAATAATCGGTAAATTTGAAGATGGACAAATTGAAATTATTTAGTCTGAGCAGGCAAAAGGAAAGAAAGAATTTTTAAAAATGAACAGACCCTAGAAAACCTGTGGAATATCATCTAGTTTACTAATACATGCAAAATGGTAGTCCTGGAAGAAAATGAGAAAAGGATCAGAAAGAATCTACAAGAAACACTAGAGCTGGGGCTGGAGCGCTGGCTCAGTGGTTACGGCACTTGCGTGGCATGCGCAAGAACACAAGTTCGAACCCCAGCACCACATACTCAACAAAGTGTCGGAGCAATGGACACCACATGAAAAACTTAATAAAATTGTTTCTTTCTTTCTCTCCCTCTCTCTCTCTCTCACTATCCCTCTCTCTTAAAAAAAAAAAACTACAGCTAACAAAAAAAATTCAGCAAAGTTACAAAGTACACCAATGCACAAAAATCAGTTGAGTCTCTATGCTATCTGTATTAAAGACTAATAAGATGTCAGAACTACAGATCTTCAAAGTAATCAACAGATTTTATATAATCACTATTAAAATTTCAACAGTCTTTTTGGCAGAAAGGAAAAAACAGTTCTCATATTCATATAAAATTTACAAGGAGCTATGAATAACCAAAACAGTTTGAAAAATGACAAAGTTGCAAGACTCACACTTCCCAATTTCAAAATTTACCATAAAACTACAAGAATCAAAGCAATGTAATACTGGCATAGGAATATACATACAGACCAACGTATAGAATTGAGAGCCCAGAAATAAATCCATAATATGTGACACAGCTTTCCAAAAGGGTGTTAAGTCCATTCTATCTGGAAAGAGCAGTCTCTTCAACAACAGTACTGGGACAACTGGATATTTACATGCAAAAGAATGAATTTGAGCCCTTCCTCATAACAGATATTAAATTAACTCAAAATGAGTAAATGTAAGCTAAATATAAGATCAAAAACAGTAAGACCTTTAGAAAAAGTATAAGGCTAAATCCTTATGACCTTAGGTTGAGTATTGGTTTTTTTATCTGTGATATCAAGAAATAGACAAACTGGGTTTCATGAAAATTTAAAACTTATAAAATAATAAGGGACACTATCACAAAAGTGAAAAGACAACCTATAGAAAGAGAAAAATATTTGCAAACTATATATCTCATAAGGGTCTTTATCCAGTATATATGAAGGGCTCCTACAACTCAACAACAAAAAGATAATTTGGGGCTGGAGCAGTGGCCCCAAATGTGTTTGCCTGCCATGCACAAGGACTGTAGTTCAAACCCAGAGCCACATACACAACTAAGCATCAGAAAAACAAAAACCAGATGAAAAAATAAAAATGATTCTCTCTCTTCTCTCTTTAAAAAAATCTATTTTTAAAAAGAACTAGGGACTTGAATATACATTTCTCTAAAGAAAACATACAAAAGACCAAGTAGTACGTGAAAAGACATGCAATGCAGTGAGATTCCACTTCATACCCACTAGAATGACTATAATAAAAACTAACCAACTAATACATATTGGTGAGACGTTGTGGAGAAATAGGAATTCTTGTACATAGCTGGTCGGAATTTAAAATAGTGCAGCCGCTGTGAAAAAATGTTTGGTGGTTCCTCAAATGTAAACATAGAATTGGTATCTGAACCAGTGATTCCATTCTTAATTATTTACCCAAAAGAATTGAAAACAGTTGCTCATATACATGTATATTAATGTTCACATTAGTACTGTTTACATGAGGTGGAAACAACGCAAATGTCCATGAGTGGATGAATGGATGAACACTGGTATATAAGTGTTACTCAACCATAAAAAGAAATTAAGTACTGATACAAACTACAACATAGATGAACCTGGAATTATGCCAAAAGATAGAAGCCGACTCAAATAGTCACATAACATGTGAAATATTCAAAAAGATAAATCTAGATAGACAAAGACAGTTGTTTGCCAGAGACCCAAGGAAGGAGGAATGGGGAATGAAAATTCAGTAGTATAGGGTTTTCTTTCAGAGTGGCAAAAATATTTTGGAACTAGATAGCAGTGATAGTTGTACAATATTGTGAATTTACTAGATGACTTTGAGTTGTGCACTTTTTTCTTCAGGGCTGAAGACCGAACTCGGGGCCTTGCACATGCTAGGCAAGCGCTCTGCCACTGAGCTAAATCCCCAACCCTGAGTTGTGCACTTTTAAATGGTTGATATTGTATGAGTTGTACTTCAATAAAAACAAAACAAAATTTGTAAAGAGTATACAAACAGTATACCACTGCTGGAGCAGTGGTTCAGCAGTTGGAGGGCTTGCCTGGCAATGCGTAAGGACCCAGGTTTAAACTTCAGCACCACATATTCAGCTAAGTGTCAGAGAAGCAAAGGCCAAATAAAAAAATAAAATTGATTCTTTCTCTCTCCCTCCCTCTCTCTCTCTTAAAAAAAATGAAGAAGAATATATGCAAAATCTACTCCATGCCAAAATCATAGAAGGAACTCAGTGATGATTTGCCTTCTTTCCCCTCTCATTTACCCCTAGTCTCTGTTTAAAACTGTGCCAAGTGTTCTGCTTCCCTTCAGAGGGATGCAGTATAGCTGGGAAAACCAGGTTTAGATTGTTGAGATAGGGGGCCAGGCACGGTAATCCCAGAGGGTTGATACAGGAAGGTTGCGAGTTCTAAGCCAGCCTCAGCAACTTAGGCTGTAAGCAACTTAGTGAGACCCTGTCTCAAAAGAAAATACAAAAAGGGCTAGGATGTGGCTTAATGATTAAGTGCCCCTGGGTTCAATCCCTGGTAATAAAAAAAAAAAGCAACAAAAAGCATGGTAGAATAGGGGAACCCACCATATCAGCTACTCCCTAAAATCAAAACAGTTCTGTGCCAGCATATCAAGGTAGGAAAGCTGTGGGGAAATGCCAGTGGGTAACTCAAGAGAGCTGGGAATCAGGTGAAAATCAGAAATATTGGTTTCTAGAATGGATAGAAACCATTTGCTGGTTGTTTTTTGGGGGGTACAACCAGAAAATAGTAGAATATTGAGTTATGGGAGGCTTGGACTATATAGGGCGTCCACTTAACATTCCACAAATGGAGGGTTAGTTCTATATCCTATAGTACAAGCATATTAAGTTGCAGTTTGGAGTCACAGTCCTGCATTTAGTGTTTTGAATATTTTAAATTACTTCCATTCTTGGTTTTTTAGTAGAATTGTTTCCTAAAGTAAACCACTCCTGGATTATTCCCAACAGAATCATTTGTGAAATCTTTGGTTGTGAAAGTCCAGTTTTCCTAATTTTTTGTGTGCTATGAAAGATGAAATATTTGAGTATGTAGTATATATGACAAGTTATGAATTAGTGGGATCTAAATAACAGCAGCAAAGAGATTGGTACTTGATATTCTCTTAAAGAAAATTACCTCTCATATTCTAAGCTGGAAAGTCATCTGGAATAACGGAAAAAGAATCACAGTATAAGGCTTTTTAGATTTCCGGTATATGTGTTAAGAATTGTGTACAAAGTGAAATGTCTGTGTACTGATCCATAATACAGCCAATAAAATCTCAATTATGAAATAACCTACAGACCAGTATCCTCAATGAACATAAATGCAAAAATCCTTATTTAAGTATTAGGAAATTGGGCATTTGAGGTAAGAGACAACTTGTACACACAGGGATAGAATGGAGCACATTTTGTCAAAAGTATGCTAACGAAATTGCCATTTCTCACTCACATGGCTCTTCATAGTGAACTGTGAAGAGTAGAGATGATAAAAATAGATTTATGTTACAGAGAGCTTTCAGAATCTGGAGAGAAGCTAGACTCGATTTGGCAGGAAACTGAGCCATTAGAGATTTTGGAAGAAGGTGATGCATTCATAGCAATAAAACACTGATATGATAGAATCTGCAGTATCGAGTGGCTGAGGCAGGAAGTGAAGTTAGGGAAGCCAATGGGAAATCAGAAGAATCAGAGAAAGCCTGAGATAGGTTGGAACAGTTGCAATGATCAGAGGCAACTGCTGTGCGAGCTCTTTCAAAGGAAAAGTCCACAAGACTTGCAGACAGACTGGGGTGGCTAGAGCAAGTGTGATTTTTAGTTAAATAACAAGAACTTTCACCTTAATTGTAATAGGCGTGAGCTCTGATAAAATGACAAAACCCTTCACTATTCCCTTCTCCTATTGTATAAAAATTCTTCTAATGGAACTCTTGATACCTTTCTTAAACATTCATTCATTCAAAAAGTATTTATTGTTGCTTTATTTAACACAGACTATATGGAGTTTTTTTTGGGGGGAGGGTTGTTTTTTATAGTACTGGGGATTCAACCAGAGTTACTCTACCACTGTGCTTATACCCTCAGCTCTTCTTATTTTTTTATTTTGAGATGGGATGTCATTAAGTTGCTTAGGGCCTCACTAATTTTTTGAGACTGGCCTCAAACTTGTGATCCTCCTACGTTAGCCTCCTGAGTCACTGGGATTACAGGTGTGCACCTCTATGCCCAGCTACAGATTATATGATACAGTGATGACTTCTGATAGATGGTTCCTACCTCAAAGAGCTTACTTTCCAATTAAGAAGATATGAATAGGGCTGGAGTGGTGGCTCAGTGGTTATGGCACTTGCCTGACATGCAGGAGTACATGAGTTCAAACCCCAGCACCATGTACACAACAAAGTTGTCGCGCCCCCTGCCCGCAGAGAGACACGACAACCACTCTGGTGCTTCAGTTGCTTCTTTATTATTTCTCTTTTGTATTTAAAGTTCTCCAAACACTTTATTTTACCATCTCTCTAGAGGCAAAGCTTTTACATCTCCTCTCACTAAAGTCCCTGCTTCTACTGCCAAGGCTTTTCTTCTCTCCCTACCTCTCCTATTTCCCTGTACGCCCAGTATTAATTTGTTACAAAACTCTCAATAGGGACACAGAACAAACATCATCAATCAGTTGCAACAATAGAGCAGCCAAATAGCTTAGTCATGTGGTCAGGCAGTTTGCTAATTACTCAGGAAGTTGCAAGCCAGCTGGGCCTCTTGCAGAGTTGTTTACTACTAATACTTTTCTCTGGCATCCAGCCAAGGGTCATGTTGGCTTCAGTCTCCAACA
>PVKS010035468.1:0-20042 GCA_004027875.1 Aplodontia rufa
GGCTGGCCGTGCACGTGTGTATTCAGGTGGGACCAGCTGGATTTTACGTGACTGTCCCTCCTTCCAGCCATCTCATGTCTCATTCCTCCTCCTCAGGGTTTGCATGTCCTCTGGTGGCCGCTTCTTGGCAGATAGACTCAGCTACAGCTCAATCAGCCAACGCCCACCTCCCCGCCTTTTCCCAAGACACTCCTGGTGTGGGAACAACCTGATCTCTCCAGCGCTCCTCATCAGAACTTGCTGCCTTCTGTAAACTCCCCTCTGCTCAGACCAGTCCCCGAACCTCACCCCACCACCAGTGCACCTCCTCCCGTCACCAGTCCACTCCTAGACATGGCCAGCCCCCAGAGGCACCGGGCTCCTGGCTCAGCACCCAGCTCCTCGGAACATGCCGCCCTGCTCTCTGCTGGGATAAGTGAGGAGCCAACATGGGGAGTGCCCCAGCTCCCTCAGGGTCCCCGCAAGCTGGGATCAGAACAGTCATCAAAACCTGGCACATTCAATGTCCCCTTTCACTCCATGGCCATGGACTTGGATTTGTTCTTTGTTGGAGAGATAATGTTCAATTGAAAATTCAAAGAATAAAGACTCAAGGGGTTGCCAAGACGTAGGGGAAGGAGGATGGAGAATTTTAACTCAGGCACTCAGAGAGGGATGGTAAAGGTGCACCTGCTTGGGGACCCCGTTAAGAGCGATGCAGTGACACTTGGAAATCAAGGTGAGCTGAGGGTGTGGCGGACTGTCTCCCACACTTGCCACCACTGTGGGGGCTTCCTGCTTGATCTGAAGGGAGGGGAGCAGAAGGTGAGGGATGAGCTGCAACTGAGGAGAGTGAGCCAAGCCAAATGCGCTGACCCGGCCTTTCAGATGTCACCCGCAAGCAGAAAGGAGCCCTGCACATTGCTCTTGTCCCCCACTGAGTCCTGCAGAAACCCTACGGTCCTGCCAGGCTGAATGAGGCTCTGTTGCAGAGGAAACCTGTTATTCTCATTGCTAATGTTGAACAGATGATGGAGGTAGATGTCACATGCTGATCCTCCTGGAGGAGGCTGGAGGAAACTGCCCTGCCCTCCGGGAACTGAAGGCAGAGGTGAGAGGTTCAGGAGGAGCCCAAAACCTCCTTGGAACAAGCCAGGTACCTTTGAAGTATGCTTTATTTCATCCTCACCCTGACCCAACCAGCCCCATTTTGCAGATATGAACACCAAGGCCCAGAAAAGCTGTCATGACCCAAGTTACACAGTAACTGGAGGAGTGAGGAATTGAACCTAGAACTCCCGGGCCCCTTCTCTGTACATTATCCGTGCTGCCCTTCAGCGGGATCCCCAGGCAAACCTGCTATAATTCAGCACCTGTAGCTCTGGCTGCAGGCAGGCGGAAAAGAGAGGCCAGAGCCACTTCCTCCCGAGGCCAGCAGGCCCCATCCCAATTCCACCAGGCCTTAGGAGAGGGAAACCCAGCCCCCGCTGAAACTATCTTAGCTGCAGACACACCCCATGACGTGTCCTGGTTCTTGGATGCTTCTGTCGTGAGGGAGCCTTTGCAGTGCGAGACGCCACGTGGAGCAGGCGCCTCCTTTGGGGAAGCAGGAAGATGCGGCAGGAGGAGGTGCGGCTGTGAGGAAGCCAGCCAGTTTCAGTTCACACAGGTTTGGGGAAGCACTGGCTAGTTTCAGTTCAGGATGCCTCAAGGTAGGAGGAGGGGAGGGCGCTTCTCTTGTGGTTTTGTTCTGTCATGCCTGTCCCTATCACCTGCCTGTGCCCTTAGAGAACCCTACTGCTCCCTGGGGAGGGGGCTATCAGTTTGGTAACATCCTACAGACGTTTCAGAGGGTCAGAAAGCCACTGATAATCATGAGGTTGATGCCAGGCTGATGGGGTCACCATGGACCCTGGGGCCCTGGAAGGAACACATCTGACCTCTCCTTCTACCAGTGTGGGATGGGGAGGAGGCAGAAGGTCAGTAAGGGCTGTCTGCTGGCCAGGTTCTAGGGCAAAGGGCAGGAGGAGGATCCAGCAAGGTCAAGGTTAGCACACACAGAACTAGTTGGATAGAAATGCTGTGGCTGGCAGGAACCTGCCTTCTGCTCAGCTCACCTCCCCCATCTCATTCGCCCTTGGAGGGGCAGTGGTTTCCAGCCTGCGGGTGGGCAGTCCTCTTGCCTCTCTCCCACCCCTTCTCAATCTCCCTTCCCTGCTCCTCTCCTCCTCCTCTCCTCCTTCCTGGAGCCTCTGCCCCACCCACAGTTACCCATGTGTACACTCCTCCCTTGCTTCATACCTGCACCTGCCGTTTGAAACAGGGACACACAGGTTAACCACACTCTACAGTGTTCCTGCAGGGGCTCCCAACCCCAACTGCCGTAGCACAAACCACCACCAATATCCCAATCTACGTTTCTGCCCGTCTTTAGCTGGACATAGAGTGCCCAGAATAAAGACCACACTTAACATCGAAGTACTAGGGGAAAGTCCTGGGCAATGAAAAATTAACAGATGTGCCTCGTGCAAGTTTTCCAAAGTGACCCTAAGTGGAGGAAGGGTGCCTCTCCCTTGCCCTCCCACCTTCTTTGTTAGCAGGAATGTGAACCCAAGCTGGCGCACGTGCAGCCGTTTTGGCCTATGAGGTGTTTTAGGGACTGCCCAGCATCTATCTTCTTGACACCAAGTGGGTCACCAATTGCATTCTTGTAGGCCAGGGAAGGGTTTTGTGATTCTCACGGGAGGCTTGCTGAGTCCCAGGCCATCTTGTGACAGAAAGCAAGGGTGCCTGTGACACTTCACCTGCTTGGAGAGACTGGGCCTATTGTGGCAGATGTTCCTGGTCCCTCGGGTTGCTTAAGGGCACGTTGCTCATGCCACACATCACAAGCCTTAGCTCCTGCCCCAGGGCTTCCCTGTTGCTGCTGATGAGCAAGATGTCATGGGACCCGCTCATGGAGCTGGCACACCGCCTTCCCAGGCAGCCGTGTTGGGCGGTGGGTGATGCCCCTGACTCACCCACTCACCACCCAGCTCCTCGTACTGTGCTGTTTTTTCGGTCTGGCTTTCACTGCTTTCCCGGGCAGGAGATGCCAGATGGAAGCGTGAGGCTCTGCTGCCCCAAGAAGCCAGCTCTGGCTGGGCAGAAAGAAAGACTTTCTGGAGATAAACAAGAAGCTAAACAGTTGGCTGCATCTGTGAGAAGCTACAGCCAGCCGGTAGCGTGGCCCTTAGTACTGGCACCCTCCTTATCTGCCTCACCCGCTTCTCCCTCCCCCAGGCTTCTTGCGCCTGCACTCCCCAGGAAAATATCAGTGTATTAGCTTTGGCCTCAAGCTCCAGGTTAGGACAGGGCGTGTGTACTAATTGCTTGCAGCAAATAATGTCTTGTTGCATGATTTATTGTTCTAGCATGATCCCTCCCCATGTATACCATGTCCAGGCACCTGCCAACCGCCACCTCTGGACTGCCCTGATGCACGAGATGTCTAGAGCCCATTAAGCACCAGGTTGTCATGAAAATATGACCCTCCGTGCAGCTGCCCCCCAACTTCTACCAAGGTCCCCTAGATAAACCTTCTGGAGAGTTTCCCTGACTGCCACAACCAACACCCGACTGTTAGCACAAAGAAGCCAGAAAGATCATCACCCTCCCCCACCACTTGGGCAGCACTCAAGGACCTCTTCAGAGCAAAATTGAGGCAGGAGATAGATTATCTGAGGGCAGATAGAAAAATGGGGACCTTGGAGAATGGGACCCCACCACCCCAGACTAAAAGCCTAGGCTAAAACCTTTTTGATTTTGGCTTCCTGAATGGAAGGCCCCACTCACACATAGATGACCAACTCCTATTCTTGGTAGAAACTTCCTATCCAAATCCAATGCCTTCATTCATTTTAACACCCACCTTACTTCCCCATACTCCTTTATCCTCTATGCCATTTCCTTCCCCTCTAACACCTCTGTCAGCTCTCCTCCCTGTCAGCCACAATGTAGGATATCTCCAAATCCATGGTCACCACCCATCACACTCCTGTTAAAATTTTCCTATAAGACCCAAGTCATTTCCTATCGCCTCTCTGGCTGCTTCACTTATAACCAGGGAATCATCTTTCTAGGCAGAATTAATACTTTATATCTGTTTACACAGTAACTGGATTACAAACTTGATATCATCAACCCAACTTATTACATCCCTTTAAAGTCTGGAATGATAGATATAGAAAATTACCATAAATCTCTCATGTGAGCCAGACAGCAAACCCCCTACTCACTGTTTCAAAATCTACAGACTCCAGCCCTTATCAGAACCTACTCTCTCAGGCCCTTATCAGAGGGTCCCCACTGTACTGAAAAACCCAGTTTAATCAGAACACTCACACTTTTGCCCTCTCCCCACTCATTCTCTATCTACCCCAGGCTGTAAGGGGCAGGTGGGTCCCAGTCTCCACTGGATCAGGTTTGTGTTACTGTTGGGCCACCACTCCCCTCGCTTTCTTTCCTTCATTTCGCTTCTTTCCTTACAGAAGCCATTGAAGTTGTATTGAGGCTATAGCTTTTGGGGACCATCTCTTACCTGCAACCCTGACTTAATAGGTGCAGGTACAGAACCAACTCACCTCTGGGCAGAAATTCCCATGATCAAAATAATTTTCTCCCTTCTCATTCCCACTTCCCTTTCACTGGCTTTTCTGGATTTGGATCCATACAACATTCCTACCAGGCAAGTTGATGTGTACATGCTACCCTCCTGGTCGTCATTCGGTAGCCATCTTGGTTACCAGAACTATTGTCTCACAGCACTTGTGTTCAAGGAACCCTTATTTTACTTAATGACAGCCCTAAAGCACAGGAGTAGTGATGCAAAAGAGGCACCAAGGCATAAAGCGAGGAAGGACAGCCAGGAGTAGTGCACTTCTGTAGTCCCAGCCCCTTGGAGGCTGAGGCAAGTTCAAGACCAGCCTCAACAACTTAGTGAGGCCCTGTCTCACAATAAAAAACGAAAACTTCTGGAAGTGTAGCTCAGTGGTAGAGTGCCCCTGAGTTCAGTCTCCAGTATCAACAAAGAAGAAAAAGGAGGGAGAATAGATTAACTCTAGTACTATGTGGCAATGACCCAGGGCATAAGAAAAACTCACAGCATATATAGGGTTCAGTACCATCTGGGGTTCTAGTCATCCACTGGGAATTGTAGAATATATGTTTTGTGGACAAAAAGGGATGTAAACCTTTGGGTTTTAAGCCACTGAGATTTAGGAGAATGTTTGTTCTCTGCAACATAAACTAAGCCCCTCCTGATTAACACACACAGGAAATAGGTCCTGCTCAAAGGTCCTGGCTCATTTTGATTTGTTTTTAGAGGGGACAAATCAAAACTAGTATTGTTAAGATATCAAAGATCTTCTCAAGTTCCGACAATCCTGAGGTCCTCAGGAAGGGTGTGTCTGAGCTGGTTGGAGCCCTCGTGGTAAAGGTCCCGAACTCAGCCTTCAAGATTAAAGTCAGGGATATGCTTTGGTTTCAGTGTTCCCTGGCCTGTGCCAAAAAGGAGTGGTTTCCAGGTTAGACATTCTTACCAACCAAGATTGGTTCTGATAAAAAAGCTTTTGGAGCAAGCAATGATTTTATAGTTTCATACTTAGGAAGAGACACGGGGCTGGTTGAATGTCCACTTGCTCTCCCTCTGACTCCATGGAGGAAACCCCCTGCACTAAATGCCAATAGGCCCTTGACCATTCCACCATGTGGGTTCAGAAAGCTGGAACATCTGTGAGGAATGAATAGTGGGAAATAAATCCATTCCTCCTTAAATCCCTCAGTCTGCCTGGAAGCAGCAGGGTTCTTGGGGAAAGGATGAAGGGCTGATTCCCTTTAGAGTGACTCCGGTGTAGTCTTACTATATGAGTTAGATTTTCAACCCTATAACAAATACCTAAGATATCCAACTTCTAAAGAGAAAAGGGTTATGTTGGCTCAGTTTGGGAGATTTCAATCTAGAATTAGTTGACCCCATTGCTTTGGGCGAGACATCATGGTAGGAGGTGTGGTAGAGTAAAACCACTCAATTCATGATCAGAAAGTGGAACGGAGAGGAAGAGGAAAGGGCAGGGTCCCTATATCCCCTTCAAGGGCATCGCCTCCCCCAAGGACCTAACTTCCTCCCACTAAGCCCCACCTCTTAAGGATTCTATCACCTCCAAATGACACCAAAGATGAAACTAAGCTTTTAACATTTGAAGTTTTGGAGAACGCTTATCCAAACCATAGCTGGATGGGAAAAGATATTGCCCCTGTAGAAATCAGAATAGACCTAAGACAGACTCCCTTCTATTTGTGAAAACATGTCAAAATCAAGTATGCACTTCCTGCCCAAACCCAGGAGAATTAGATGCTTTAAGGAGGGCATAGACTCATGGCTCAAAATTGTATACTCTTTGCTTAAGAAAAGGGACTCTTGCTTCTTTTGAGCGTGCAGTAGAGCTACAGCTCTATTTGGAACAAATATTGCCCTACTTAGACCTCCCAGGAGGTTTTCATCCTGCCCCTGTGTGGGAATCTTCCCATTGCCAGGGAGCCTCCTCTTGTCCTCTCGCCCTCTCTAACCCTTGGAGCCGCTCCAAGCCCACCTCCTCCGTGCAACTTGGAGTCATTTAGCTCCCTCCCAGCCGCACAGCCAAACTACTTTACTTAACGTCAAGCCATCAACGCTGAGCTTGGTGATTAATCGTCTCGATGTGCCACTTCCTCATCCAGCTTCCTTGTTAACCACACAAAGCAGGAACCGTAGCTCATTTTCTTCCCACCCTCCTCGCGAGAATCTCGCAGGGGTGCAGCAATCGTCTGACAGCTACTCTGCTTCGTTTCACATAGAGGTTGAACTCAAGGTTGTTCTCTTAATTTATGGGACTAGCTTTTGAGGATCAAAGCACCAACAGCAAACACCAGTGGGGCATAAAGAGCCCCACATGCCACCTGCCAGGGGACTGGCCAATTTCTCCGGAATACAGTTCACTGCCACTCTTCCTGATGGCTGATAAGTACCTCGTGGGGAGACACTCCGAAGAGATGCTGCGTTTTCTAATCACAAACCTAGTACCTTCTCTGTCATGCCCAGATCATATCTTTTGCAGATTCCCCTGAAATTCTTCTAGCCTCATTTGACTTCCCATCCACTTTAACTAAATGTTTTTATGTTCTACTGATAGAATGGGCAGCAGGGTAGAAGAGCTTGAGATTGACAGATACCTGGATCTTGGTCCCACAAAATGGGGAGTAAATAGGAACTGAGGGAGCTCAAAGCTTCCTTCCAATTTCAGCTTTGCACAATTTCAGTTCCAGCTCTGCCTGGAGATCCAGTGTCTGCTTGCTAATTGGCTTTTCTTTTTTAAAGAAAGAGGGACAGTGAGAAGGATTTAGTTTTCATGTGGCTTTCATAGCTCTGATACTTAGTTGTGTGCACGGTGCTGAGGTTTGAACCTGTGTACTTGCGCATGCTGGGCAAGCGCCGTAACCACTGAGCCACTGTTCCAGCTCCTTTAATTAGCTTTTTGGTAACAGTCCTTGACTTTATTAATTGGAGGTTGAAAGTGTGGGAAAAAAAACTGTCTCCTGGAGTCTCCCTGGTTTGAAAACCGGGGACCTCTGACCTTGTGGTGCTCACATATAGCAGGTGGCCCCACCTTATTGTCACAACTTTGGGGACACATTCCTATTCTATTAGAATCTCCCTAGCAAAATTAAGATGATCATAATTTTCATTGCAAGAGAAAAGGTTTTCTTTTAACTCCTTCCCATTTTTCTTAGTAAACGGAGACACACAAAAAAATGGATCTGTGTTGTTTATGAGTGGCAGGGGCCGAGTCAGGCAAAAATATGGCAAAAGGGGTTTCTTTTGGAGGTGGTTAAAATGTTCTAAAATGCATTGTAGTAATAGCTGCCATACCTGTGAAAACCACTGACTCATAGACTTTAAACCCTATGTGTGGTATATGAATTACATCTCAATAAATTAATTTCTCTTTCTGACACTCCATGCATACTAACAAGGAAGCATCATAAGAGAACCCTAAATCCCCCTGTGTTGCTGGTGGGGACTGTAGAGATCATGAGGCCAGTGAGGTCTAAAGAGGTCAGACAGTGGGTGGAGGACGAGGTGGGCGCCAGGTCCAAGGCTGGAAAGAAGGTCAAGAGCAAGGGAGCAGAGCTCCAGTTGGGCAGAAGTGCCAATCAGCAGCCAAGCCTCTCTCCCCAAGTCAAGGTGTACAGAGACCCTAGACAAGAAGGGGCGCTGCGCCAGACTGACCATCAGCTCAGGGTCCCTGCCCAGCTCCCCTCTCACCTTACCTGCACCAGAGGTGCTAGAAGACCAGGGGGCCCAAAGCTTCAGGGAAATGAAAACTATGCTCCTCCAAATATCTTGGATAAACACATGATAGATAGACAAATGATAGATGCAAAGATTGAGAAACAATGATATATTTAAATAGGTATCAAAACAAGAGAGAAAATAAGAAATAGAGGATAGATAACAGAGATAGATAAAAATGACAGAGGATAGATACACAGAATAAGAGAGGGAGATGATAGGAGAAAAGAGATAGATGACAGATACAGAGATAGGGAAAATGAGAAATAGATGGCAGATACACAGAATGAGAGATAGACGAGAGATGATAGATATAGATAGATGATAGATACAGAGATAGAGAAAATGAGAAATAGATGGTAGATAGAAAGAATGAGAGATAGACGAGAGATGATAGATGTAGATAGATGATAGATAACAGTTCTGAAAATTAGATACAGAGAGAGTGAGAGAGAGAGAGAGAGTGACCTTGATTGATTCCAAGAGAAAAGTAAAGTGAGATTATCTCCATGAATCCAAGAAAACGGGGATTTGGAAGCTAATTTGACAGCTAATTTGGCTGTGTGACATGTCACTTTCCTCACCTCTGCAACGGGGACTGAACTGGTGTTGACTTCGCTTACTGGGTCTTAGGATGATGAGGCTCTCATGTGAGCAAGCGGAGAGCCTGAATGGAAACAGGGCTGTGCTCCAGGTCCCTGGCATGTTTCCAGCTCTGCTCCACACAGGGCGACTGACTTGAGCCCGGACAAGCAGGGATCCCACTGGGGTGACCTTGGGATAAGCTCCTCCTCCAGCTGGACCTGATGGGGCACGGAAAATTCTAGAAGATACCATCATGGTCAACAGGCTGCAAATCAGAAAACCCTCTGGGTGAGATCGGATCTTCATTTTATGGCCAAAGGGAGATGCTCACTGCTGAGCGGCGCTCCCTGACAATTAGGGACGCTTTGGTGCCATAGTTCAAGCTCCCTTTGGTTTACATCCTCCACTCAGAATTTCCTGATGACTAATTGGGGATCAATATCCACACATCATTGAGATTAAGAGCCCTTGCCTGCTACAGAAAGGTAGAGTCAGGGAAAAGACACTTTGGTTAAGAAACAAAATTCAAAAACACTCCCTGTGAAAAACGACCAATCGGGACCCCAGGAAGATGAGGAAGGAGCCATTGGGGTGGTCTAGGATGCATTTGAGTTAAATGGGTCCCTGGAAGGTAGAGGGACAGGGACGGGTGGTAAGGCCATTCGGAACCTCTCCTAAGAGGGGGGCTCTCTGGAAATGCCTGGTTCCCTGTGGACACATTTCCTCCCAGGACTTTGTTCCAGCAAGAATTGCTTCTAAAAGGAGATTCCTGAGCAGCAAAGGATTGGGGTCAAGGTGGGACCCGTCATGGGCTTGTGGGCTTTGATGACCAAGAATAAGGAGGAGAGGAGGAAACAGAGGAGGATGAGGAAGAGGAGGAAGGAGAGTAAGAGGGGGAACAGTGTCAGGGGCAGAGAACCTCCATGCTGCCTTATCATGGTGACTGGGTCAGCTCAGGGATCCAGTAACAAGGAAAGGCTGGGGTGTGGTGTGTGGGCAGGACAATAGCTCAGTTGTTGCTGCACAGGGCACACCCTCGTCACCATAGTCATTTCTTCTTTTGAGCCAGAAATCCAGCCTCAGGTGTGCACACAGAGCTGTCCTTGACAGGCACAACTCAGAAAGCAAAATTGGGCACTAGCCCTCAAAAGAACCAGCTTCCCCTTCACGATAGTCCAGCCCTGGACACTGTCTTATAGGAGTGTTTTTTAAATGCCCATATTTTATTTACCCCACTGACCATCCCTTTACAGTAGCAATTAGAACCACAGCTAGACTGTTCATAAGTGCTTTATAAAATCAACGTGGATCTTCAGGGATCTCTCTCGATGACACATTCATATGCTCCGAAGGAAAAGGAAAAACACTAAATGCAAAAGACAGTCTTGTCTTTTTATACCAAAAATGTATTGAGGGGACTCTTATAGCTGATAAACCAGGTAGCCAGATCAAGAGGGGAGCAAGATGGGGCTGGAGTGGTGGCTCAGTGGTTATGGGGCCTGCCTGGCATATGCAAGGAAGTGGGTTCGAACCCCAGCACCATGTACATAACAAAGTGCCGGAGCAACGAAGGCCACATGGAAAACTAAATAAAAATTAGAAAAAAAAAAAAGAGAGGGGAGCAAGAATATCCCATAAGAAAGGCTCAGGCACCTGCTTGGTGAAGCAGATCCAGAACACAGGGCTGGAAAGAAGGGTTTGCTTTGCTTTTGCATCTTAAAGGCAGAGAGTTGAGGCTGGCAAGTCCCTGCCCTGTGGGTTCATCTGCTCAGAGGGGTCCTTAAGTTGAAGCGGGCATCTACGGTCAGTTACACACGTGGGTCTTGACATCAGGATGACAGCCCTGGGTCAGGTCCAACTGCAAGGTTGACTCTCAGCCTCAGGTTTTTATTCCGCAAAATGAGAATCGCAACAGTGCCTACTACATACAGTCATTGTACGCGAAGTATTTAAAACAGCGCTTACCCAACATGAAAGAACTTGATGTTCCTGATGAACACGTCACCCGCTTCCTGAATGTTACAGATGGGGAAATGAATTCAGAGAATCTACAAACCTCAGTTGGTTCACTGTCAAGTCCTGAACCCAGACTCCTGGCTCACAGTATACTGGGTTTGGAATATTTAAAAAATTTTTTTTAATTCATCAATTAAAAGGCTCTTTGGGAGCTTTGCTTTTTGTTATTATTAGATCAGGAGCTGTGACAAAAGACATGAGCACTGGCTGGCTCAGGCTGTTCACCGAAGCATCCCTGGACCTAGCAGGTTGGGAGCCCCTGGAGAGGGAGGCTGAGTGGCCACATTCTAGACCCAGTCGTGAGGGCTCCTGCCCTGAACTGCACCTGGCATCCTTCCAGGGGAAAAGCAAAGCAATCCACGCTCGGGTCCTTATGTTGCACAACAGCTCCAGTGGTGGGGGACAGGGGTCATTCTAGAATACAAAAGCCAAGAGATGTGCCCAAGGCCACATGATGCTTGAGCTAATCTGGGTCTCAAACTCTGTCTCTTGGTTCCAGGTCCAGTGTCTTTCCTCTGGACTTGCTGACTCCCTTGGCTCCCCTATGACAAGACCCTTGGGAAGGAAAAGTGGTAGGTGGGAGGAGAAGGCTCAGGAGAAAAGGGAGCTCTCCATAACAAGGGAGAAACATGTCTTGGGTGTACACTCACCTGTTTGCACAGACTAGCTTGAAAGCAGCAAGCAATTTAAATATCAGTAGACTGCAGAGCTAGCTAGCTATTGGGCAGGCCCCCGCATGGGCTTTGCCTACTATGAAAGGACACAGGGTTATAGGGTAGAAAGAATACAAAAGAGAATATTTAATCTTATAAAAAAAGAAAGTTGCGAGCCATGCTTGTTAAACTGTGTGTTAGTTAGCTTTCTGTTACTATAACAAATAACTAAACCAGTTTAAAAAGAGAAAAGGTTTATTTGGTTCACAGTTTTGGAGTTTTCAGTCGGTGGTCAGTTGACCCTGTTGCTCTGGGGCCTGTGGCGAAGCAGCACATCATGGTGGGAGGGGTGTGGTGGAAGCAAAACTGCCCACCTCATAGCAGCTGGGAAACAGAGCAAGAGCAAGGCCAGCACCCTACAGTCCCCTTCAAGGACACACCCCCAATGACCTAACATCTCCCACTAGGACCTGCTTCTTAAAGTTCCCTCCTCCTTCCAATAGCACCACAGGCTGGGAACAAAGCCTTTATCACATGGACCTTTGGGAGATATTCTAAACTACATCTAACTAGTTCCAAAAGTCCTGGCCAATGAGATCACTCACTCACATAAGAGGGAAAGAAAGAAATATCTGAAAAGATTTGACATATTGAAATAAAATTACGCAGTCACCTCTGGGCATCTGTGGGGACTGTGTTCCAGGACACCTGAGGGTATCCACAGATGCCCTTATATCAAGTAGTGTAGTATTTGTACAGACCCTACGCATATCCTCTATGTACTTTAGATCATCTCTAGATTTCTTATAGTGAACTAATGCAATATAAATGACTCATACATCATTATTACACTATATTGTTTAGGGTATGATGTGAAAAATGTCAGTAAATATTCAGCAAAGACACAATTAGTTTTTCCAAATAGTTTTGATCTGTGGTTGGTTGAACTCAAGGAATTGGAACCCATGGGTACTGGGAACCAGTTGCATTTGGAAAGAATGAGAAGAAAAAGTTCTTCGCATCTCCTGGCTGCTAAGATAAATGAAGAACACAGAAGACTCTCTAACCTACTAGTTCAGAATATAGTCTGCTCCTTCCCCACCTTTCTCTCCTTATTTCCTTCCCCTCTCTCTTCTCTCCTCCCTCTCAATGCCATTAAGCAACCATACCTGCATTCTACAATGCTGCAGCCCTCCTAGGGCCAGACCTCTGGCTGGGTCACAGTAAACAGGAAGACAGAAGAGGTGCCTATTCTTGCAGCAACTTCATTCTTAAATTCTAGTCCTGTTGGTTGAGTGCTCACTCTGCAGGGATCACTGGGAAAATCAAAGCTCTTTCCTCACACCGTTGGTCTTCCGCTGCGAAGGCATTTCTTCATAAATACTCGTGAGTTCCCATGTTCTTCTGGGAAGATCAAGGTACAACAAAGTCAAAGAGAAATAAAGCAATAGAATTCCCACCAGAGAAGGGTAGAGCTGATAATGACAGTAACAGCAGCTCCAGCCACAAAAACGTGGTAAAAAGAGCCCAACTTCAAGTCACAAATTGAACTAAAATTTTTATAGAAGAAAACAAACATTAAAGGGTCCAATGTATTCCTATCTTAACCTCTGGACTCCACCTTATCTCCAGCAAAGCTGTCCATTCAAAAAGTAATAACCCCTAGCTTAGGCGTAGCAACACTTAATCTAGGGGAACCATACACATGTGGGTGTGGGGAGGGAACAGAGAGGGAGGGGAGGGAGCTAGGGAGACAACAGTGCAGCATGCTCCTTACCCGCGCCCCCAGAAGTCAAATGCTACGTATGCAATCATTTAATTCTGGAAAATTCACAATCTAAATGTTTGCATCAGTTGTAGGGGCAAAATATAGAAGAATGAAGAGACTAGAGTGTGGATTATGTGGGGGTAACTCTGGTTTAGGAGCAAATGCATACCATATTGTTACTTTATACACATTTATGATTGTACGATAATAACTCCTTAATTTAAAAAAAATTTTTTTAAGTAATAACATGGGGCTGGAGCAGTTCAGTGGTTGAAGCATTTGCCAGGCATGCAAGAGGACCTGGGTTCAAACCCCAGCACCACATACACAACTAAGTGTCCAAAAAAATAAAGGCCAGAGGGAGAAATAAATAAAATTAATTCTCTTTCTCTCTCTCACTCTCTCCATCTCTCTCTCTCTCTCTCTCTCTCTCTCTATATATATATATATATATATATATATATTATAATAATGCTGAAAGGTATCTCCACAGTAAAACTAACACTAACTTTGGAGACCAGTATTTTAAAATAGTACAGAGGATAACTTGTCTGTTGGTTCTCCTAGAAGAAACCTTAACCCGCCCATGAAACCAGACATAACAATGGACTCCTTCCTCCATTCATTCTTGGCACATGAGAAAATTTGTCTCTTGAAATGCCAACAGTTCAGAAGGGAATAGTGTTCTTTGCTAAACGTGGCCCAATATCAGAAACCAACCATCAAGAAAATTCAGGGAGAGTCATCTGGTGGATACTCTCAGGGGCCTACGACTCTTCAAGATCAGAGGCCTCCAGGGGAGCATTCCCTTCGCAACCCCAGCTCCACACGACCACCTGAGCTTTTTATTTTTATTTATTTATTTATTTATTTATTTATTTATTTATATATTTTTTTTTTGGAGTGGTTGGAGAAGGCAAGGGAAGGCTGAAGGCCCTGCAGACCCGGAGAAAGAACGTGATGGAAATTTCTCCCACTGATCTGTTACCTTCCACATCATTTATCACTCAACTCTCTTCATGAAGTAGGAAAGCATGAGCTGGGAGTGACATAAAAGTCAGCCAGCTAGCAATGTGCCTCCTTGGACATTTGCCACATGTGTGGCATTATTAAGGACTCAGAAAATTACTGCAGGAAAGAAAATCGTTGAACTCTGCTTAATTCATTATTTTCTAGGCTTATTTGATCTTGGAAATTTTCCTCTCAAATCCATTAACATCTCCTGGGTTCTTTGAATCCTGGTCTGGGAAAATACTCTTGTATCCAAGCCTGCCTCCTTGTTCCTCTTTCTGTGCAAGTATCTCAATAAAACACACCTAGATCACAAAGTAATGTTGGTTGAGTGAATGAACAGAGGGGTGAATTAGCAATTGAATGAGTCAGTGGATTTACTCTAGGGCCTTTCACTCCTCAACGGGAGCGGGAGCAATGAACCAAGTGCTCGCTATTCACCCTTCCTCTCCCATGCTGCAAAACATGCATAGAAAACTCAGAAATTAGCCACTGAAAATGCACCTCTGAGCCCAGAGAGCCTGAGAGGGCATGTGCTGGTGTACAGACGAGGACAGCCAAAGGAAGAAGAGATTCTAGGCTTTAACTTGGGCTCATGCTGTCTTAGACTTCATCAGGGACAAAGCACTGAGAATACCTGACAAGCTGGGCCATCTAGTTGGGTACCACCCTCTATCCCACTGATATTTATGTAATATGGGGTCAGGGGTAAGGATTATGAATCAGATCCGCAGTCCCTTATCGAAATTGAAAATGGGGCAGGTCTGTTATCAAAATCAGTGTTTTTCAGATTTTCAGAAAGGTAAAGAGGTGCAGGTGGCGTATGCTGTGCAACCCTACTCCCTGGGGAACTGAAGCACGACCCTAGATTCACACACTGATATTTCTGGAATGAAACATGAATGTTCATAGTGAGATCAACACAATTTATAAATAGTTTCCAGTCCGTTCAGGTCAGATTTTGCTGCCAGAATGGTATCTGGTATACAAGACACCTTTGAGTTTCACAGCTTCCTGGACTTAGAGCATTGGTCTTTGCCTCTCATGAGAAGGACACTTGCTACGAGGAGAAGCAAGTAATGAGTCCCTGCAATCAATCTAAGGACTTCTCAAGAAAACAGAGGAAACTCACATCTCCAGCCCATCATCCTGTTCTTATTTGTAAACAAAATATTTCCCAGTGATTGGTTTGGGATCGATGCACTTTCCATCTGGGCTCAATGGTATTTGCTTGGACTGGAATCCATCATAAAGGGAATCTATATATCTGCCCTTGAAGGGTGCAGAAGTCCACCAAGCTGTTTTAACCCAGTGGCTGGAAAGAGAGGGAGTTTCCAAGGTTGAAAAACAAAGACTTCCGTGAGTCACTCAATAATAAATCTCCAAAGTCACCCGGGTGCCTACCATTTCGGGTGAATTTAAGTTCAGTCAAATGGTTTTCAAAAAGCCCAATGGTAATCATAAAATGACTTGCTTCTGTCCTTATGGGAACTTCTATGAACCCAAATATCATTCTTTTTGATGTCAAGTTCTAACCTAGAAAGAAATATCCAATGCAAACAGACCATCTCCTGTTGCAACGGTCAAGGGGCCCACAGATTTCCAACAGAAGCCTCAGAACACAGTCATTATCTGCCTTAATGAATACGGCATATAAACTGCACAACAGGAAGTCCAGTGACAGGTGTCCCCACTTCAACAATGGCTTCACATATCCAATCTAGCATACTACTGGAATATAACACTGGAGGATTTTGCCTATATAGGAGTTGTGGTCTATTCAATAGGTATTCAGCTTTGCTGAAACACCAAGGCTGTCATTTCTCAGCATCAGTGACATGTTGCTCTAAAGCAATGTTTAGCTCATGGCTTTGCTTCAGTCACGCTGGACCTAACTCACCAGACCCATTATACTCACGAGTGTTTCCCAAGATCTGTAGATGTCACAACTCACGGATTCCGGGATGTCCCGTTCCTGGATTAAAAGCCCCTCAATGTCATCCCAGAGTTCCCAGATAGTATGGTGATTGTCTTATTGTCACTGGAGACCTCATCTCACCAGACCACTGAGCTTATCAGTCTCAGGAAGGGAATTTCCTAAACCTCATGCTTGGATACTGAGTTCCTCCCCATTAATTTTTTTTAAGAGAGAGAGAGGAGAGAGAAACAATTTTTTATTTAGTTTTTCATGTGGCTTTCATTGCTCCAAGACTTAATTGTGTTTGTGGGTGCTGGGGTTTGAACTCGTGTACTCACACATGCCAGGTAAGCACCGTAACCGCCGAGCCACCACTCCAGCCCCCTCCCCATTAATTTTTAATTCCTGAAAATGCCAAAGGTTTCAAAGATGGTCATGCATGCTTCTCTCCAAGTCTTCAGCCGTGGAGACCTGAAGTAGTGCAACTGTGGAGGTGGGTGGGGGTAGGGGTGATGCCAAAGGCGAAGGCAAAGTACATCCACTCCCAGATGGCATTTAGTTCTAGCAGCTGGGAGATGACAGGGGCATGAACATAGTGTGGTGGTCAGTTTTCTGTCACTGTAACAAATACCTGAGATAATCACTTTATAAAGAAGAAAGGTTTATTTGGGGCTCACAGTGTGGGAGTTTTAAGTCCATGGTCACTAGGTCCCATTGCTTTCAGGCCTGCGGGGAGCCAGAGCATCATGGCAAGAGCACATGGTGGAGAGAAGCTGCCCACCTCATGGCTGGGATATGAAAAAAGGAGGAAAAGCCTGGGGTCCCACTATTCCCTTCGAGGGCACACCCCCCAAAATTTAAAGGCCTCCTGCATGGTCCCCACCTCTCAAAAGCATCACTATCTTCCAGTTGCACCATCCAGGAGACAAAGCCTTTAATACATGGGCCCTTGGAGGACATTCCAGATATGGAATTGTACAGAGCTGAACCTGTGCAACAATACACAGCAACTCTGCATTTTAGTCAACTACTGCAAACGTTTGAATCTCGGGGCTGGAGTGGTGGCTCAGCAGTAGAGCATTTGCCTGGCATGCATGAGGACCCAGGTTCAAACCTCAGCACCACACACGCAGCAAAGTGTCAGAAAAACAAAAACCAGATGAAAAAATTCTCTCTCTCTGAAAAGAAAAAAAAAAAGAAAGTTTGAATCTCAGTTACTGCTTGGTTTTGTTTCCCCTGCAGCCCCATCATTGGTTTCATGATCTGTATCTCAAACTGCTCTACCTTTCAAACCAGTCTGGATTGGAATAATCACATTGTGATATCATTTTTTATTTTTTATTAATGAAAATAAATTTTATTACATCAAATAATAAATATATTCAAAATGCAAACAGTTCTAATCATTTTCTTCAGAATGTTTTGGTTGACTTAGAGTAAATGCACAACAAATATCTACATACAGTCTTAATATGAAAATGCTGAAGGTCCTTGAAAGGTTTTGTAGGTTGCTCTTCCTTCTGTACTTATAATTTGTGCATTTTTTTTTTGAAACAGGGTCTCGCTAAGTTTCCGAGGCTGGCTTTGAATTTGTCATCCTCTTGCCTCAGCCTCCTGAGTCACTGGGATTACAGGCGTGCACCAGCAAGTCCAGCTATAATTTGTACATTATTTAAATTGACTTCAGGTCTGGAGCAGTAGCTCAGCAGTAGAGTGCTTGTCTGGAATGCATGAGGACCTGGGTTCAAACCCTAGCACCACTACCCAAATAAGTGTGGGGAAAAAAAGAGATAAAAACATAAATAAAATTGATCCTCCCTCTGCCCCCCGCTTTAAAAAAAATTATTTCAAAGCACTAACATTCATGCCAATAGCTAAGTAAAAAGTTCCATTAAGCAGAATGTACACTGTATGGTAATAGGCTCAGCTACTAAGTGAAGCGTGTGTCAAAAAGAAGTGCGTGAGGTTATGAAAAGGAACGAAAAAACAATTCGGGGTGACATGGATGTATTCAGAGGAGAAGAGTAAAGGGAGATACTGGTTTCTTGGAGGAAAACAATGGCTTGCTGTAAAATAACTTCACATGCATCTTTTAAGTCAATGCTTTAAAAAAATTTAAAACCTGGGTCATTTCTAACTACTTAGAATGCACATCCTAATTAACTATTTTTATACCTGTATTTTTGTATTCATTTCTATTTTTTATGCAGTGCTGAGGATCAAACTCAGCGCCTCACACGTATTAGGTAAGCCCTCAACCTCTGAGCTACAATCCCAGCCCCCCACATCCTAACTTTGAAATCATAAATCCTTTCCCGATCTTTTTCTTTTCCTTAAGGAATCAATGTTATTTAGTTTTTCATCTGGTATTTGTTGCTCTGACACTTCACTGCGTATGTGGTGCTGGGGTTTGAACCCACATCCTCACACTTGCCAGGCAAGCGCCATAACCACCGAGCCACCTCTCCAGCCCCATTTCCCAATCTTTGAGACCACAGGATCAGAGGCTAGTGAATCGTGGGAGAAATAACTAAACTGTTACCATTTTGAAAACAAGAGCTTCATCTGACCAGGGGAGATGAGCTCTTCCTGCAGAGAGATGGGAAACTTCCAAGCTAACAAGGGGGTTAGGATCTGGTATTCAGCCAAGCGTTCAGACCGAGTTTCCAAACACTCACAAAGGATGCCTGGTTTTAGTCTGTCCCTGGCACTCTTGGCCCCTGCAGAGGTGGCCCTGATCTTTCCCTATCTCTGCATATTTGCCCTGGGGCACCTGGCTGTTCCCAGCTCCCCGGGTATGGCCTAGCCATGGTGGCCTTTAATCATTCAGCAGCTGGTCATGCTTGGAGGACATGGCCATGCAGGTGGAAGGAGAGTGGGTTCTTCCAGCCCGCCACCCCTGCTCTGCATCACCCATATAGGCAACAGGAGCAAAGGTCACAGCAAACTTTGAGCCCAGCCCGCTGGCCGCCCCAGTTGGCAGAGGCCAGCACTAGTATTTTGATTATAGAGAATACTCTGTTTCTTGGGTCTGTCTGCAATCGCTTGAATTTCAGACAAAAAACCAAGTCTTTATTTATTTATTCAGTGACATTTTATTGTGCACTTCCTACAGGTGATGAAGACTGATGTCCGTATTGCTGCTCCAATCATGAGACCCTAAGTCACCTAGGCAGCTGTCCATGGTATCCTTCAGATATTAGCTCCAGGACCCCCACAGATACAAAGTCGGAGACCGCTCAAGTGCCCCATGTACATGCTGTGGCGTCTGCAGAGAACCTGTGCACGGCCTTGTCTAGGTGTCCTTTAACACCTAAAACAAAGAGTTATAAAAACAGTTGCTGTATTATATTGTGCAGGAAATAATTACAGGACATAACTGTGCACGTTCACACAGCCTCCAATTTTTTTTTTCCCCAAACATTTTCCATCTGCAGTTGGTCGACTCCACTGGTGTCTTGCAGGCGCGGGGGACTCAGTGTCCACCTGTAAGAGCTGTCCTCAGAGGCACCTCTGCAAAATGCTTTCTTCTGAACAATGGCTACTTTGCGTAGCTCTGGTACAAATCACAAAGAGAGATCCCTAATTTGCTGGAAGAAAGAGAAGGTCCAGAGCAAAATCTGGAATCAAGGCTCCCTGCCTGGTGACAGCTGCTTCTATAGTTCTTTGAAAATTAGCCCAGCGAGCTTGGCTGGCTCTGGGCTTGCACGGTCCAAGCATTTTAACCTGTGGATGTGTGGTCGT
>PVKS010035469.1:0-20065 GCA_004027875.1 Aplodontia rufa
TTTTTTTTTTTTTTTTTGCAGTGGGATTGAACTCAGGGGTGCTTAACCACTAAGACACTTCCCCAGCCCTTTTTATTTATTTTTTGTTTTGAGAGGAGTGATCACTAAATTGCGGAGGCTGACTTCGAACTCGCGATCCTCCTGCCTCAGCTTGCTTAGTCGCTGGGATTACAGGCGTGCCTCACTGTGCCTGGCTGTTGGCTTGTATTTTAGGACACAATGAATGAGACCAAATATTTAAACTCTGGTCTGTTACCTTAAGCACCATCCTGTTATTTCTGTGGATAAAAAAGGAAAAGAAAAATTAAGTTGCTTACTGTTCTCATTAACTTGGTTTTTCTGTGTTCCGCCCGGCCTTTTTTTCCCTTTTTTTATGAGTTCAACTGCAGGTTTCAAAAGCCCACGGCCTGAAGAGAGCAGAGGTCTAATCCTTTGCTCCGCTAAGCGGATGGCAAATGCCTGCCTCGGCCTCCGCAGTCTCCTTTCAGCTGCGCAGCCGGGCGGAGGTTTCGCAAGGTGCCCCAGAAGCAGCTTAGGGTACAGCCGGTTCCGGGAGGGCCGGGTTTCCGCGGCCGTCACTGCGCAGCCGGCGGTGGGAAGGGCGGCCTAGTTCCAACCACTTTCCCAAGCAGGCGGGGACCAGGCGCCCGGAAGCGGCAGGGACTGGCCGCCCGTTTTCGGCAGCCGCCCCGGCTCGGGGCCCGGGCGGAACCATCCCCTTCCTCTTCTTTCCCTCCCCAGGCCTGCGCCGGGGACTCCGGCTCGCGGCGCTGAAAGCCGCGGGGGCTCCGCCGACCTCGCCGGGTCCCGGATCCCGGCGCGCGAGCCTGGCTCCCGGCGCCGAGTCGCTCCCGCCCCCGCCCGGTCCCGCGCGCCTGCGCGCCGGCTGGGAGGAACTCAGCATCCCGGTCGCGGCTGGGGGGCGGACGCGCGCGCGCCCGCGCCGAGGGGGCGGCGGCCAGGCGGCGGGAGGCGGGCCGCGCGCGCCGGTGGGAAGCGTCCGGCCGCCACAGCGCCAGCTCCGTCGTAGTCGCAGCCGCCCGGGTCCCACTCGCCCCTCCTTCCGCTCCCCCCGCCCGCCGCCGCCCGCGCGCATGCGCCGCCCGAGCGCGAGGGTCGGCTTCGGGTGTGTGGTGGCGGCAGAGCGGAGCTGCGAGGCCCGAGAGTCAGAACCTGGGGGAGAGGGATGGTCTCTGCACCGGGGGGAACCGGAGGAGCCGCCGCCGCTGCCGACGCCACCGCCGCAGCCGCCGCCGCCGCCGCCCCGGCGCCCGCCTCCCGGCGCTGACGGCCTCGTACGAAGCCGGCGCAGGGGAGCCAGCTACCGCGGTCGCCGGCACGCCGCCCAGCATGGTCCGGGAAACCAGGCACCTCTGGGTGGGCAACTTACCGGAGAACGTGCGGGAGGAGAAGATCATCGAGCATTTCAAACGGTGAGTGACACGAGGCCCCGGGCCGCGCTCGCTGCTCGGGCGCCGCTGCCCGCCCGGCCCGTTGCCGGCCCCTCCCCGTGCCCGAACTGGCGAGCAGGACCCCGGTCAGACCCGCGGCGGGTGCGGACGGCGCGCGCTGCCCCCTCGGCCGCTCGGTCCGCGTCGCGGCGTTGGGCCTCGGCGGAGCGGGGCCGCCTCCTCCCCGCCGAGGAGAGCAGTCGGGGTGCCCTCGCGTCCGCGGAGGAGCGGCGCTGTCGCCGAGCTCGCACTCGGGGTCGCGTCCTTGCGCCCCGCTCCGGGTCTGTGAGTGGCCGGGGCCCAGCGGGTACCCGAGCCCGCCGGACGGCCGCGGTGCCCCGCGTCCCGCAGCAGCTCCCGCTCCTCCCGCTCGAAATGTCTGGCTTGGAGAGGGAGGGCTGCGCGGAGACCGGAGTCCCGGTGGGTAGCGCGGGCGCACCTCGGAGTGGGAGAGGTCCCAGGGACCTCTCACGGAAGACTCGCGACTGGAAACCCGGCGGAGCGGGGCGAGTGGTTTCGCGGGCAGGGTGGAGGCGGCTGTCAGAAGTTGAGTTGCGGCGCCTGTCTCGGTGTCCTCGCCCCGCACATGGCCGCCCGCAGGGTCTCGGGGTGGCGGACCCAGGGCCTTGCGAGCAGTCCAGCCCCCGACCCGGAATTCGTTATTCAGTGGCTCAAGCCCGTAAGCTTTTCGGGATTGCCGCGACCCTCTCTGACTGCGTTTTGTGTGGAAGTGTACGCGTGAATGCTGCTCCGGACGCACCTTACTTTTTTAGCGCTTTCTTTGTGAAATGTGTGTGCGCCGTGAGGGGCAGGAGGCCTAGTGTGCAGTACTGCGGGGAAGGACGATTCACTCGGACGTGGCCACTGAGAGGGACCGTGGCAAATCTGCGATCGTCCTGGAGAATTACAGCTTCCGCCGATATTCAAGACTCTGAAGGTTCCAACTTTGGTTCACTCTTAATTCCTCTTACTATCTAGATAGTGAGGGAAATTATGGGGCGTCCTTATTAGTGAGTGAGTCACCATGGGAAAAATGGGTTGCGTCGCTCGCTCCAGAGCCGCTGGGGTGAGGAAATGGAAGCAGCGGCCGCAGAGCTCCTCTGCAGGATGGACGGTCATTGATTGTGTTGGCGGTTGCTGTTACCGGGGTATTGAATCGCCGCCGGAGCGCGCGTGTGCGCGTGTCCGCGTGTGAAAAGGCGCCGGGCACGGAGGCCATTCATAACCTGCTCAGCTGTCCTCGGCAGGCCTGGGGGAGGTGCGCGCTTCCCGGGACTCCTGGTGTTTACTATGTTGTGCCTGAGAAACCGGGGAGGGGGAGGTCGGGAGCCGGAACTCGCTTCGGCGCCCTGGGATGCGGGGAAGACTGCGGGCTGAAGCGGGTAGCAGATGGGAACTTTCCTGCTGCTGCTCCACCCCTTACCCGCCCCTGTTATCGTCAGTGTTTTGGTGGAAAAATCACTTAGGTGCAGATGATGGGAGTGGAAACCCCACTGAGATGTGCTCCCTTTCATCTCCTCGTGGACTTCTGTGTAGGTCTCTGCATGGGAAATCCGTAGGCACCGACGTACGAACACGTGCATTGCAGCATTCGCTCTGCTCCTTTAAGGCCCGCCGTGTCATTTTGTATTAGGCACATTTCAAAGACATTGCATGCCTCTGGCGCGAAGTTTGACCCCTCTGCAAGATGTGAGGGGGTAGGGAGAGGACCGAGGAAATAGTGCAAGGCAGTTCTGGAAGGTTTTTAAGTGGCTGGCGCTGCGGTCCGGCTTGTGTGAATGACTTTCTAAAATGGCGGCCAGGACCCACTTTATGTGGGAATCTGCAGAGCAGATCGCAGAATGCACAGAGGGAGGAGGCGGCGAGGGTGCGAGCTGCCTTGGAGAGCGGCAGTCTGGAGGAACGATGCCGTCCGTATTCACTGCTCACGACTGCATTGAGAAGGAATAGCTTACCTGTTGTACACCAAAAACGGATGCTACCGACAGAAGCAGGTTTTCCTTTAAAGCTAAGCAGACTGTGTGTCCCTGAAACTACTTTATTTTAAAGGTGACTTTTTACATTTTTAAATGGATTTATTTCATGTGAATAGGGAGCATTTCTTAATGGGTTCAAAGAGTGTAAAAAGGTATGTAAGAGAAAAATCCCCCCTTCACTCTTGACCCTGGAATTACCGGCTCCCATGCCTCCCTCCCCCCAAACAGGTAATCTCTATTTCTGGTTTCTTGTTTATCTTTCTGCGCCTACGAGAAATGTTCTTGCTGATCCAGCTGTGGAGCTAAACAGACCGGCCTTTTATCCCTTTTGTAGAATGTTTTGTAAAACGCAAGATGCTACTGAGAGAGAAAATGAAATCAGAATGATTTAAATGAAAGGGATATACCAGAACGATGGCTCTGCAAGAAAACAATGGTATCCACCTCTGGCGTCCTGTAGAAATCATGTGAAATACCATGCAGCACCTGTACTGAAACTAAAGGTTGGGCTGGGGGCAATAGCTCAGTGGTAGAGCACTTCAATAACATGTGTGAGGTTCTGGGTTCAGTCTCCAGTAGCGCAAAAACAAACCTCCCTCTTTCCACCCCCGACGCCCCCCCCCAAAAAAAATAAAACCCCTGACGTGTAAGTACCTACTTCTACCTTTTTCCCTAGCTGATTGCAACACTAACTAATAACTGTTTTACTGGATTAAAAGATGTACATTGGGAATACATTATATAAAACGTTTTCCAGATGAATGTTCTCTTAACAGTGACTAGGCTTTTGCCGATTAAGTGTTTGGTTAAAAAAAAAAACAACTACTAAATCAGACAGCTGTGGGGGGCAGGCAGTTTAGACATATTTTAAGAGGGAAGGTTGAGTCTTCTTTTTTTAGTATATATCTTAATCAGTGTTTTTAGTGGACAATAGATTGAGGGAAGGCTGCTGATTTGGCTTTTTTTCCCTCTGCCAAAGAAAGACCAAAGCCTTAGAACATTGATCAATTTTTGAAATGTGGCTTTACCTTCATGTAAAGTAATACAAATCTATTGTATTTATTCTCTTTACAGCTTTACATATGCTGAATTAAAAAAATTAAAAGAGGGCTATTTCTGAATTGGGTTTTAGCTAACAAAGATTCATTACAGGGGCACAATAGAGAAAGTCCTTTCCTTTGTATGTTAGCTGGGTTGAAGGGGGAAGGGAGGAATTACACAACAATTGGTTGCTGTCTTTTAGTTGTAAGAGAAAGAGGTGTGTGCAAAGGCCATCCTTGAATTAGAATGAGCAAATGAGTAGAACCCTTTAAGGATTTAAAAGTCCTTTATGACTTATTTTCAGAATGTAAGTCACCTATTTCCTTCTTTTCTTTTACCTTGCACCCCTAGTTTTACATATAAGTTAAACATTATGCAGAGATTGAGTGTAGGTCTTCCTGTAAACTTTTGTCAAAGGAGGAGGCCCATTTAAATATGCATTTTGGTTTTGGCAGTGTAAATGTTTATCATGCTGGGTGCAGTAGTACTTGTCTATAATTCTAGCAATTCTAGAGGCTGAGGCAACTTAGCAAGATCTTGTCTCAAAAAAATAAAAATAAAAATAAAAAAATGGCTGGGGATCTGGTTCAGTAGTACAGCATCCCTGGGAGCAATCCCCAGTCCCTCCAAGAGAAAAAAATTAGAGTTTTAGTAAAACAAATTTCCTGAGTTTAAAAAGCTGGAATATATATATATATATATATATATATATATATATATAATCTCCAAATATCTTTTCTTCTTGGACACAATATAAAATAATAAGTTTCCTTGTCCTTTACAAGTAGAGATATTTTTATGCTTAAACAAATTTTTTTTTTATCATAGCCTACATCATTGCTGCATTCATTTGAAACCAGATGGTTTCTATGAAGCAACCTTTGGTTTTGAATATTATGCTTTTGAATATCTGTTTTCATGATAGGATTTTGTGTAATTTACAAACAACACAAATTCAGTTATGCTGGGTCTGTGGCACCCACCTGTTAATCATAGCTTGGGAGGCTGAGGCAGGAGGATCCCCAATTCAAGGTCCAACCTCAGCAGTTTAGCAAGGTCCAAGGGAATTTAGTAAGACCCTGTCTGAAAGTAAAAAAATGACTGGGCATATAGCTGAGTGATAAACCACCTATGGATTCAATCCCCAGTGTCTCCCCCCACCAAAAAAAAAAAAAAAAAAAGCGTGTGATAGAGTGGAGGAAAATTTAGGCCTCATTGCAAGGAAGAGTGATGGCATTCAACTTGTGTGCTGGGTACCTTTTTCCCAAACACCTTTGTTGTAAATTCTTAGTTGCTTGGGATTGCATTGATATGTTTATGAGGCATTTCAGGCTTGATTTGTGAGATGTTTTTAATTCTGTGAATACTAATGCTTTGGGAAATTTTTCATGAAAGTTATAAAGATAGTGGTGATGTGAGTGAAGGCTTTTCCAAATGGGCTAAGTCACCTCACAGTTTCCCTTTAGTTGGAAGTTTTTTTTTTTTTTTTTTTTTTTTTGTGGCAGTGCTTAGGGATGGAACCTGGGGCTATATGAATGAATGCTAGGCAAGTGCTCTGTTCTTAAACTGCATCTCTGCATTGTTGGTTAAATCTTTAAAAAAAAAATAAGTGGAAACCAAATGCCAAATGTTAATTATCTCATTAGAAGCCATTTAATTTTTGAGTGATATTTTGTTTTTGTTTTTGTTTTTTTTTGGTGTGTGGAAATATGCTTTGTTTTACAGTGAAAAGTTTTTTCTTTTTTCTTTTTTTAAAAGAGAGAAGGACAGTGAGAGAAGAGAGAGAATCAATTTTTATTGAGTTTTTTGTTTTTTTGGTTTTTTTTTAGAGGGAGAGGGACAGTGAGAGAGACAGAAAGAGAGAAACAATTTCATTGAGTTTTTCACATGGCCTTAGTTGCTCCAACACTTAGTTGCGTACGTGGTGCTGGGGTTTGAACCCCGGTGCCACCGCTCCAGCCCCCTGCTTTGCTGCTGCTGCTTCTTTGCTGCTGCTGCTTCTGCTGCTGCTTCTTCTTCTTCTTCTTCTTCTTCTTCTTCTTCGAGAGAGAGAGAGAGAGAGAGAGAGAATCAGTTTTATTTAGTTTTTCATGTGGCTTTCATTGCCCTGACACTTCTCTGTGTATGTGGTGCTGGGGTTTGAACCCATGTCCTTGCGCATGCCAGGCAAGCGCTGCAAGCACTGAGCCACTGCACCAACCCCAAGTATTTTGAACATGTACACAAGTAGACAAAATGGTAAAGCCAGCCCTACTGGCATGTGCCTGTAATTCCAGGTACTTGGGAGGCTGAAGCAGGAGGATCACAAGTTTGAGATCAACTTCAGTAACTTAGCAAGACTGTCTTCAAAAAATAAAAAGGGTTGGGGGTCTGTAGCTCAGTGATTAAAATACCCCTGGGTTAAATCCACAGTACGTGTTATCTTTCAACCCCAACAACCATCTGAGGAAAAACAAAACAAAGGAGGGGAATAGAGTACATTGGGGGGATAGGATGAAAGGATGATGGTATCTTTTTTTTTTTTTTTTTTAAGAGAGAGAATGGGAATCAATTTTTATTGAGTTTTTCACATGGCTTTTGTTGCTTCAACAGTTATGTACGTGGGTGCTGGGTTTGAACCCATGTACTTGTACCTGCCGGGCAAGTACTGTAACCGCTGAGCCATCACTCCAGCCCCAGATGATGGTATCTTTGAGGAGATGACATTTCATACACCAGAATGAGGACCAGACTTACTTTTCCTCTTCCTATATTATTATTTATTTATTTATTTATTTATTTATTTTTTAGAGAGAAACAAAGAAAAAGAATCAATTTTATTTAGTTTTTGATGTGGCCTTCGTTGCTCCAACACTTTGTTGTGTACTTAGTGTTGGGGTTCCATCCTGCATACTTGCGCATGCCAAGGCAAGCACCGAAACTGCTGAACCACTGCTTCAGCCCTTTCTGTATTATTTATTTATTTATTATTTTTTAAAGAGAGAGTGACAGAGAAAGAGAGAATCAATTTTATTTGGTTTTTCATGTGACTTTTGTTGCCCCGACACTTCGCTGTGTATGTGGTGCCGGGATTTGAATTCCCCTACTGTCGATGGGCGTCTGAACTGCTGAGCCACCGCTCCAGCCCCTTCCTGTATTATTTTTTAAAAAATTTAAAAATGGTAATAACTCAGAGGGCTGGAGCGGTGGCTCAGCAATTACGGTGCTTGCCCTGCATGCGCAAATACACGGGTTCAAATCCCAGCACCCACGTACACAACTAAGTGTCAGGGCAATGAAAGCCATGTGAAAAACAATAAAAATTGATTCTCTCTCTCTCTCTGTCTCTTTCACTGCCCTTCTCTCTCTCTCTCTCTCTCTCTCTCTCTCTCTCTAAGAAGGACAGTGAGAGAGAGAGAAGCAATTTTTTATTTAGTTTTTCATGTGACTTTTGTGACTACGACATTTCATTGTGTACGTGGTGCTGGGGTTTGAACTCGAGTACTTGCGCATGCCAGTTAGGCAGTGTAACCGATGAGCCAGTGCTCCAGCCCCCCTTCTCTCTCTCTCTCTTTCTCTCTCTCTCTTTTTAAATGGTAACTCAGAAACAGAACAAAGAATTCCTAGATCTCCCACTTTCCCCAGTTGTTAACATTTTGTGACATTGTTTCATTACCCCTTTCCTTTTTTTTAAACAAATTACCAGTGCTACTGGTGATTGAACTCAGAGGCTCGCTATCCTTCAGCCTTAACTCTAGCCCTTTTCATTTTATTTTGAAATAGAGTCTCGCTTAGTTGTTGAGGCTGTCCTCTAGTTTGCATTCTTCCTGCTCCATCCTGCTGAGTTGCTGGCATTATAGGCATGGGCCAGGACCTCTGGTGACGTTGCCCCTGTTGCCTCTGCATGGCCCGTCTTCCATGTAAACCAACATGGGATTGGGGGCAAGGCAGGGAAGGGAAGGTGGGGCACTTGCATGCTGTTGCCTTCATTTTTTCCATAGGAGACAACTTGTGGATGAATGGACTTACAAGTGCCAAACACATTTGTTCCTTGGTGTAAGCCCCATATGCTGGAGGTTGTATAACTTTTATTATTTTTTGCAGTACTAGGGATTGACTCCAGGGCCTCATACATACTAGGCAAGTGGAAAGTACTCTGCCACATTTTTTCTTTTTCTTCTTCTTCTTTTTTTTTTTTTTAATTTGGTACCAGGGATGGGGAGAGAGATGATACATACATACACACACACACACACACACACACATATACATATATAATTATGTATATTATATGCATAACTTTTGGGAAGGGGCATGCATGGTGGCTCATGACTCCTGTAATCCCAGCAATTCAGAACACCAAGGCAAGTTCAAAGCCAACCTCAGCAACTTAGTGAGATCCTGTCTCAAAATGAAATAGAAAAAAGGCTGAGGGGGTTGCTTTTTCATCTGGCCTTTTGTTTCTCCAACACTTAGTTGTGTAAGTAGTTCTGGGGTTTGAACCCAGGTCCTCGCTCTTGTAAGGCAAGTCTCCAACCTCTGAACCACCTCTCTAGCCTTCATTGTGCTTTTGATTTTTATTTTCCCAGTGACTGATGTGCAGCGCCTTTCATGTGTTTTTTGTTCATTTGTCTATCTTCTTTGGAGAAATGTCTGTCTGTATTTCCCCATTTAAAAAATTGGATTGTTTTCATTGTTGTAAAAGAGTTCCTTATTAGATACAAAATTTGCAAATATTTTCTCCCATTATGTCTATGTGTGATACATGTCTTTGGATAGAAAAAAATCATTAACAGTGATTTGTTATTGTTATGCCAGCTATTTAAATTTATATTAGAGGGTTGGAGGTATAGTTAGTTCAATGGTAGAGCACAGCACCAGAAAAAGGGGAAAAAATCTTTGATTTGCTAAGTGTTCTTAAAACTTAAGCTTTACTTTTGGTTTTAATTTATTTTAACTGATATGAGATATATGAAATTGTAAATATCACTATACTTATGTCCACATAATAAGTCTTGTAATCTTAAGTATGTGATTCTGAGTTTTACCTACAATTAGTGTGTTGAAATGTGGATATCAGCAATTTTAATAAAGTAGCTTTTACCACAATAAATTTTTTTTTTGTTAAAAAGTTTGAGCGGTGATGGTATAAAAACAGTGTGCCCTGATCTAATTTAAATGCTATTAACATACATATAGGCTGGGTGTATGGTGACAATTGTCTGTAGTTCCAGCTATTTAGGAAGATAAGGCAGAAGGATTGCCTGGGCCCAGAATTAGAGACCAGCCTGGGCAGCAGAGGGCGGCCCTGTCTTTAAAAAAAAAAAAAGAAATACATTTTTAAAAATTTCTTGGAAGTCTGCCTTTTTTCATACCTGAAGCACTCCCAGTCACTGAAGTGGGAAATAAAGTTGTGGGACTGGTGGTGGTGTTCAGTGGTAGAGCATATGCCTAGCATGCAGGAGGCCCTGGTCTTTAGCACTGTAAAAATAAATAAATAAATATCTGCCTGTGTGATACAGAGGGGAAATCAATCTTTTGGTGTAAATATAACATCAAGTGATTTATTTATAAATTTGTAACTCATTCAAGAGTATATTTTTGCTGTAAAAGGAAGTATAAATGCTGATGTTTGTGCTTTTTTCCAGGTAGTTTGATGGTTACAATAGATATATTTATGATCTGAGTTCAAAAGAGGAATGATGGCATTTGTTGGCCCACATCTGTAATCCCAGCTATTGGGGAGGCTGAGGCAGGAGGATGGCAAGTTCTAGGCCAGCCTGGGCAATCATAATTGGAGCTGTCTCAAAATGAAAATTAAAAAGGTTTAGGGATGTAATTCAGTGGTAAAGTGCTGCTGGGTTTAGTCCCCAGTACAAAAATGAAAGAATGAATGAAGGAAGATTGATTTTTTAAAAAAAATTTTCAGCATTGGAGGTTGAATCAGGGCCTCTTTCATGCTAGGCAAGCACTCTAGCCCTCTGTGCTACATTCCCAGACCTTTTAAAAATATTTTGAGACTGGGTCTTGGTAAACTGCCCAGGTTGGCAGTTCTGCCTCAGCCTGTATCGTAGCTGGGATTGTGGGTATGTACCACTGTGCCCCTCAATCCTTTGTCTTCACTTTTTGTTTTTGATGGCGCTGGGAAATCCAGAGCCTTGCTAGGCGCAAGCACTCTCACACTGATTTACATCCCCAGGCCCCATCATTTGCTTTTTTTGGGGGGGTTACTCCAGATTTCTTTATTTGAAGTATACTACAAATTAAAGAACTGAAGTAAATGTTTTAGTACAGATATAGAAAAGGTGACAGTAATCCTAACATGCGTGCACTGCCTTGGTGACCAGGGAAGCCACTTCCATGTCTGTGGGAAAGTCAGCGTAAGGCTTAGTTCTCCTTATCACTGTCTCCCAGAGTGTGCTTGTCAAAGAGATATTCTGCCATGCCAGATTCTGGGGCTTCCATCTTGTGCAAGTTGGTTACATGGTCACCCAGTGCTTTGATGGATTTCACCTCCTCATTCAGGTAATGAGGCTCAATGAAGTCACACAAGTGGGGGTCATTTTTTTTTTTCAGTGGCTAGTTGGGCAGTTCCAGTAGTGCCTGGTTCACACTTTTCTCCAAGTGCAAAGCACATTGCATCGCTTTCAGCCCACTCTCCCAGTTGTCACGATCTGGTTTCTCGCGATCCTGAAGGAAGATTCGGCCACCTCGTTAGTTCTTCACCTTCATCTGTTTTTCGCCATGTTCCCTCTCCTCACCAGACTGGTGAAGAAAGTATTTGGTAAAGTTCTCAAAGCCACATCATCATGGTCAAAGTAGTAAGACATAGACAGTTGGACATAGGAGGCAGAGAACTCCAGGTTGATCTGGTGGTTAATGGCAGCTTCCAGGTCCTGGTGATAGTTCCAGGCACCTGTGAGGTGAGAATGGTCATCATGGCAGGCAACAGAGGCCTTGGTGCAGTGTTAGGGTGCTGTGAGGAGGTCCAAGCCAGGCTCCATCCAAGCACTATTGAAGTAAGAAACTGCAGCAACTCTGGTCAAAGAACTTCTCCATCGTTTGCTTTTGAATAATGAACAATTGGATGATGATGGGCTAGAAAAGTGTACTGTACACAAAGAAATAGATATTTTGATATTTTTTTCCCTCAGTACTGGGGATTAAACCCAGGGATGTGGTCCCACCAAGCTGTGTTCCCAGTCCATGATAAAATACATAATCTGTGGAAAGTGATTTACAGGTTGGGTATACTTTACCCAAAATGCTTGAAATGAGAAGGGTTTCAGATTTCAGAGTTTTTCATAGTTTAGAATATTTGTATAGACTTAACCTTTTAAGCAATCATAATCCAAAAACCCAAAATGGTCAAAAATCCAAAATTTTTTTGAGTGCTGAGGTGACACTCAACCTGAATTGGAATTTGGATATATGGCAGATTAGGTTAATTGCATGCATCTTCAAAGGGTTTATATATTTATATATATGTATGTATATGTGTGTGTGTATATATATTATATATTTTTTTCTTTTAAAGAAAGGGGACAGTGAGAGAGAGAGCGACAGAGAGAATCAGTTTTTATTTAGTTTTTCATGTGGCTTTCATTGCTCCGAGACTTTGTTGTGTACGTGGTGCTGGAATTTGAACTCGCATACTTGCACATGCCAGGCAAGCGCGGTAACCGCTGAGCCATTGCTCCAGCCCCAGGGTTTTATATTCTGCTCATCACAATTCTCTCTTTGGCCACATAGCAGGATTTTGAAACTTTGAGAGGCTTGAAGAAGGAATCCTTTTGCCTGGAAATGAGCAGTAATGTTAGTCAAGATGTTCAGATCTTATCCTCGCCCCCACCCCACCTCAAGTGCTGGGATTAAACCCAGGGTCTTGTCCATGCTAGGCAAGGGCTCTACCATTGAGCTACAAACCCCAGCCCTGGGATGTGCGCTTTTAACTGGGAAGTAAGAATTTGTTATTTTTTCAGTGGGGTGTAGTTGCCTGGCATTATGTTGTTTCAAGAATGACTCAGGAGGAATTGTTCTCTGTAGTAGAACTTGTGTGCAAATGAAGTATGTGGCAGTTCATTGCTATTGCTTATTAGTAGGTCAGATGCCAAAGCTGGCATTAAGAGCTTGAGTGGTGACTCAGTAGCAGAGCGCTTGCCTGGTATACACAAAGACCCGGGTTCGAACCCTTGCACCGCATACATAACTGTCAGAAAAATAAAAACCAGATGAAAATTAAATAAAACTGATTTTCCCTTTCTCTCTCCTGCCTTCCCTCCTTTTCTTTCTTTCTTTCTTTTTTTTTAAAGAGATACAGAGGGCTAGAGTGGTGGCTCAGTGATTACGGTGCTTCCCCGGCATGCTCAAGTACACGGGTTCAAACCCCAGCAACTCACATACACAACTAAGTGTCAGAGCAATGAAAGCCATGTGAAAAACTCAAAAATTGATTTTCTCAGTCTCTCTCTCTCTCTTTCTCTCACTATCCTTCTCTCTTCAAAAAGAATAATAAAAAAAAGAGGTACAGAGAGAAAGAGAATCAATTTTATTTAGTTTTTCATTTGGCTTTCATTGCTCCCAACACTTCATTGCGTACATGGTGCTGGGATTCCAACCTGTGTCCTTGGGCATGCTAGGCAAGCACCGAAACTGCTGAGCCACTGCTTCAGCCCCTCTCCCCTCTATCTTAAAAAAAAAAAAAACAAAAAAAAAACCTGGCATTAAAATTACTCTTATATTCCTGTTGATAACTCTGCCAATGAAGGTTGAATGCTGTCCCTTCTGGAAAGAAGGGGTATTGAATAAATTCATTGGGTTTTAATATACCAAATGATCTTTGTGTAATTGATCATGTTTTAGAATTCATGGAGTGATGAAGTAGGTTTCTTGTGGAGTTGTTGAAAACAATTTTGAACTTTGAAGGACTCTTTTTTTTTTTTTTTAAAGAGAGGGAGAGAGAATTTTATTTATTTTTTCATCTGGCCTTTGTTTCTTCAACAGTTAGTTGTGTATGTGGTGCTGGGGTTTGAACCCAGGTCCTCATGCATGACAGGCAAGCGCTCTAACCTCCGAGCTACCACTCCAGCCCCGGGCAAGCCCCGCAAGGAGTCTTTTCATCTGTCAGAAAACTGAAAATTATAAATACCTTCTGTGAGGCTAAGTGACCTTTGTTTTGTTCCCCAATATGTCAAGTGCTCTGAACATCTCTGTATGCGTGTGTGTGTATGTGTGTGTGTGTGTGTGTGTGTGTAGGGATTGAACCCAGAAGCGCTTTAGTACTGAGCTATATTTATGGTCCTTTTTTGTTTTTTATTTATTTGTTTACTTTTGGGTACCAGGGATGCTTGACCACTGAGCCACATCTCCAGCCCATTTTATTTTTTATTTTGAGACAGCATCTCACGAAGTTGCTTAAGGTCTAGCTAAGTTTCTGGGTCTGCCCTTTAAATTTGTGATCCTCCTGCCTCAACCTCCTGAGCTGCTGGGATTACAGGCTTGTGCCACCAAACTTGGCCTTCTTTTTTTTTCTTTTTCTTTTAAGACTAGGACTGCTTGCTAAGTTGCTATGGCTGGCCGTCAAACTTGGCCATCCTGCCCCATCATTTCAAGTCACTGGGATTACAGGCTTGTGCCACTGTGCCTGGTTGTCTTGAAAATTTACAAGAATATGGTTGGTTCTCCTTATCCAACCATGCACAGATTAAAAATATTTGGGAAAAAATTACATCGTTGGGGATGCCTACAGATTTTTGCCTTGTCATTCTTTCCTAAGCAATATAATGTGACAACTTTTGCTGTTTGGGGTGGTGGTGGAGGGGTGTGGTGGATGTGGTGGGTGTGGTGGCTATGCTGGCGCTGGGGATCTAATGCATGTCCTCACTCATAGAAAGCAGGTTCTCTACCACTGAGCTACAGCCCCAACTTCTGTATAACAGCCAGTTACTATTAGCATTTAATTAGGTCTTAAAAGTAAGTTTTAGAGATGGTTTAAAGTATATGGGAACAGCTATTCAGGAGGCTGTGGCAGAAATTATGGGCCAACCTGAGCAATATAGGGAGGTACTATCTCTTAAACAAAAACAAGGACTGGTATGGTAGCTCAGCAGCATTGTGTTTGCCTGGCGTGCTTGAGGACCCAGGTTCAAACTGTATCACCACGTACACAACTAAGTATAGGAGCAATGAAAAACTAAAGTTGATTCTCTCTCTCAAAAAAACAAAATGAAAACAAAGCAAAAAAATAAAAACAAAACAAAGCATGTTAGAAGATATATGTATGATAAAAGGCAAATATGTTACCATTTCATATAAAAGACTTGAGCTCCTGTAGATTTGGTGTCTGTATGGAGGGGCAGGCAGAGGGGCAGGAGAGGGTTTATTTGGTTCTGGAACCAATCCTCTGGATACCAATGGATGCCTGTGTAGTATAAGTTGAAGAATATGGATGGTGTGTGGTGTTTGTTTGGTGCAGAGGACTGAGCCCAGGGCCTCGTGAATGCTAAGTAGGCATTCTTATCACTAACCCCTCTCCCCAACACACTATATATTGATCAGTTTAATATATTGATGGTGAATATTTTTGAGGAAATAGAAACCAGTTTTAGCTTAACTTTAGTTGTAGCCCCACCTAGGTTTTCTTCCTCCACCCCACCACAGAGTTTGAACAACTAGAGCTGCACGCTATATCCCCTGCCATTTTTATTTTTTATATTGAGATGGGTTTTGCTAAGTTGCCCACGCTCCCTCAAAAATTTGATCCTTCTGCCTTAGCTTCAGGAGTCATGGGATTACAGGCATGCACCACTGCACCCAGCTCTTGCTCATTTTGATTAACAAATATTGGTAGGGGCTGGAGGTAGAGCTCAGTGGTGGAGTGCAGAGTACCATACACACTACACAAAAGGTAAGTGTTTCATCTTGAATAGCTGAGAAATATTTTAATATAAAAGAAACTGTTGTTTAGAAAGAATAGTTAGAATCAGACCATGTTTACTGTCTGCGTTTTCTTGGATATGAAGATTTAAGCGGATTTTTTGTTTAGTTAAAATTTGGGAGTTTCTAGTCTTTTCAGTATAGAAGTAGAATGGACTAAACAAGTTCTCTTTTGTTAAGCTTGCAAATCAATTTGTATTTTGTTTCCAAAATGTGTTCTCTTTGTATAAAAGTGAGGACAAGTGAGCTCACTGTGTGGAGGAGGTGTGCTCTGGCTTCGTTTCCTGTGCGTGTGTCTGTGACGGGCGCTCACTTCCTCTTGCTGTTGCATTTAGCTCTTCATTATTTACGATTTAAGCTTAGTAATTTGTTTCCCTGCGTTTTATTTGGATGACTTTATTTTGATGGGCAGTTGGTTGCTTCTTCCTTCATTTTTCTTTTGTTTTTCTTTTTTTCTTTTTTCCAGGGCTGAGGACCAAACTCGGGGGCCTTGCACTTGCTAGGCAAGTGCTAGGCAAGCGCTCTGCCACTGAGCTAAATCCCCAACCCCTTTTTTTCTTTTTTTTTAAGATAGTAAAAAGTCTGTGTGAACTTGGATTTGGTGATAATAAGGTCACTGTATTTCTAGGTAGGGTAAGACATACATAATATAAAAATTACCGTTTTAACTACTAAATTGTATTTTTATGGCTTTTATTAGTGCATTTCAATTATATATAATAGTGGGATTCATTGTGATCTGTACATTGCACATAATTCCATAAATCTCATTCCCTAGTCCATCCCCCTCAGCCCTGTTTTTTTTTTTTTCTTTCTGTTTTTGTATTGTGAATTTACAAAAAAATTTCCAAGAAGGGTGTTTTACCACTGAGTTACATCCCCAGCCCTTTTTTATTATTTATTTTTGGTATTGGCAATTGAACCCAGAGGTCCGTAACCACATTCCAGCCTTTTTTTTTTTTTTTTAACAGAGATAAAATTAATTTTGTTTTTCATCTGGTTTTAGGTTCTCTGACACTCAGTTGTGTATGTGGTGCTGAGGTTTGAACCTGCGACCTGGTGCTCCAGTCCTGAACCCTGGTTTTAACTTTTTTTTTTTTTTGGTACATGGATTCAACCCAGGAGTGCTTAACCATTGAGCCACTGAACCATATCCCCAGCCCTTTTTATTTTTTATTTTGAAGTAGGATCTTGCTAAGTTGCTTAGGGCCTTGCTAAGGCTTTGCTTAGGGCTGACTTTGAACTTGCTGCTGGGATTAACAGTCCTGTATTACAGTGCCCAACTGTTTTAACCATTTTAAGTGTGTAATAATTCAGTGCCATTAAATGCAGTCACTATGTTATGTAGCCATTACTATTTCCAGAACTTTTTCATCAACCCACACAAAAACTGTATTCTGAACGGTGACTTGGTTGTTATGGCACTTGCCTGGCATGCATGAGGATACCAGTTCAAACCCCAGCAGCACATACACCACTAAGTATCAGAGCATCAAAAGCCACTTGGAAAACTAAATAAAAATGATTCATTCTCTCTCTCTCTCTCTGTTCCTCTCTCTTTAAAAAAAACAAACCCCCCAAAACTGTATTCCTTTAGTAATAACTTCCCATTCTCTGTCTGTTCTGGATAATCTTATGTAAGTGGAATCATACTGTGTCTGGTTTCTTTTACTTAAGCATTAATGTTTTCAAGGCTTATCCATGTTGTATTATGTATAGAATTGATTTCCTTTGTATGACTTAATGTCTCTTTAGATGTAAAATTTTTTTTTTAAAGACAGAAAGAGGGGACAGTGAGAGAGACAGTGAGAATCAATTTTTATTTAGTTTTTCACATAGGCTTTCATTGCTCTGAGACTTTGTTCTGTACGTGGTGCTGGTTTGAACTTCTGTACTTGCGTATGCCAGGCAAGCGCCGTAACCACTGAGCCACTGCTCTAGCCCTCTTTAGATGTACATTTCAAAATTTGTTTCTCCATCCATCCATTGATGGACATTAGGTTTCTACATTCTGGCCCTGGATAGTAATGGTTGTAGTGAACATGAGTGGACACATTTGGTTTGCGTCTTACTTGCTGGGTCATATAATAGAAATGTTACTTTTTTGAGTTTGTATAAAAGGAACTATTTCAATTTCTATTAAATTTTCTTCATAGATAATAAACTTCATTGATTAATTTATACCAAATAGTTTTATTTCTAGTTCAGTTTCCTGATAAAACTGTATTTTAGTGTTGTGTGTCCTTTGTAAGAGGTGGTACTTTAAATCATACCGGGGGACATAAAAAAGAAAAGCTGTGTTTTCTGATAATGTCAGCTTCTTCAGGAGAAGTGTAAAATTATAACATGGATTATCAGCAAATAATAGTGCTGTATTTAAAAGTACTTTTGCCTGCCTTTCTAAATGCAAGTCTACAAGTTACATAAAAATTAATTATTTACTTAATAGTGAAATTTACAGAATTTTCATGTTTTTTTTTGTTGATTTCATTTTATTTCTCACATATATGCTTCAAAATAATAAAAGGAGGGGCTGGAGCAGTGGGTCAGCAGTTAATGTGCTTGCCTTGCATACACAGGATGCTTTCGAACCCTAGTACTATGTACACAATGAGGTGTTGGAACAACAAAAGCCACATGAAAAACTAAATAAAACTGATTCTCTCTCTCACTATCCTTCTTTCTTTCTTTTTTTTTTATAAAGAGAGAGGGACAGTGAGAGACAGAGAAAGAGAGAAACAACTTTATTTAGTTTTTCACATGGCCTTCATTGCTCAATACTTAATTGTGTACGTGGTGCTGGGGTTTGAACCCGGGTCCTCGTGCTTGCCAGGCAAGCGCCGAAACCGCTGAGCCACCGCTCCAGCCCCTTCTTTCTTTTTTTAAAAAATAAAAAGTACCTTAAATTTTTTTGTTACATAGTTCACATTTGTTTTTAAAGAAAGAGGGACAGTGAGAGAGAGAGAAAGAGAAGCAATTTTTGTTTCGTTCACATTTTTTGAAATGAATGCATAGGCCAAGAAAATATTTTCTCAGATTTATTAATTTATATGAAAAATAGTTTTGTTTTTTTTTTTTTTTACAGCTTTATTTAGTTTTTCACATGGTCTTAGTTGCTTCAACACTCAGTTGTGTACGTGGTGCTGGGGTTTGAACCCGGGTCCTTCTGCTTGCCAGGCAAGCGCCGAAACCGCTGAGCCACCGCTCCAGCCCCTGAAAAATAGTTTTAATTATACCTTATTACTTTTTTAATGGAAAGGAGAGAAAGAATCAGTTTTATTTAGTTTTTCATCTGGTCTTTCTTTCTCTCAGCATTTAATTGTGTATGTGGTGTTGGGGTTTGAACCAGGTCTTTGTGCATGCCAGGCAGCACAGCACTCCAACTGGTGAGCCACGGCTCCAGCCCACTAACTTATAAATATCAAGTTTTCTTTTAACACCTTGGAAAAAGAAAATTAAATAGCAAAAATTATGTTAAAAATTCAGACTATCACAAGTGGGCTCACAAAATATCTGGGTGTTTTTTGCCTTAAGGAATATTTAAAACCATCTGATTTTTTTCCCCCACAAGATCATTGTCATTTAATTAAAATAAAAGCTGTAAGAGAGAGGGACAGTGAATGTGAGAGGAGAGAATCAGTTTCACTTAGTTTTTCATTTGGCTTTTGTTGCTCTGACACTTTGTTGTATTCGCTCTGACACTTTGTTGTGTATGTGGTGCTGGGGTTTGAACCTGTGTCCTTGAGCATGCCAGGCAAGCGCTGTAACCTGTAACCCTTGAGCCACTGCTCTAGCCCCAACAATTGTTACTTTAATAGAAGTCTTTGAAGATTTTTTCCTCAGTGGTTCTGGGATTTGAAACAAGGGCATTTATAGTATGCTTGGCAAGTACTACCATTGAGGTAAACCCCCAGCCTGAGATTTTTAAATTAGTTTGATTCTACTTTTATGTTTTATTTTTTGGTACTAGGGATTTAATCATTTAACCCAGGGGTGCTCTACAACTGAGCTGTATCCCCAAATCTTTATTTTTTATTTTGAATCAGTCTTGCTAAGTTGCCCAGGCTGGCTTTGAACTTGAGATCCTCCTGCCTCAACCTCCAGAGTTGCTTGGATTACAGGTGTGCACCCCTGTGCCCAGCTGATTTTAACTTTATAGAATATAAAGATTTCTAAAAACTTCTAAGATTTTCATTTTAGCTAAGTGTTCTAGTAGGATTGAGGGTCATTTAGGGAATATTATATTTAAGAAATAAGAGTAATAATGGGGAGCAAATACCTGTTCCAGTGAGAAAAGTATTATTGTAAATGAAGGCTCTTTTAAAAGTCCCATCTTATAAATTATCTATAAATAATAAGATTTAAAAAACTCTTCTTGGGAAATGATAGATATGTATCAATAACACCAACTTTATTTTTTCCAGATATGGCCGCGTGGAAAGTGTCAAAATTCTCCCCAAGAGGGGATCTGAAGGAGGAGTGGCTGCTTTTGTGGATTTTGTGGACATCAAAAGTGCACAGAAAGCTCACAACTCTGTCAACAAAATGGGAGATAGAGACCTACGCACGGATTATAATGAACCAGGCACCATTCCGAGTGCTGCTCGGGGATTGGATGATACAGTTTCCATAGCATCTCGTAGTAGAGAGGTTTCTGGGTTCAGAGGAGGTGGTGGAGGGCCT
>PVKS010035470.1:0-20049 GCA_004027875.1 Aplodontia rufa
CAGCAATCTGGTACTTGGCAACTTCAATATTTCCGGTGGGGCTGCCAAACTGGTATTCTAACTTATTTACAAACAAACAAATAAACAAAAACAATAGTGTCTTTGAAAAAGAATAATAAATATAAAATTACAACAAAACTGAAATAAAAATTTCAGTAACTCATAATTCAGCACCTGTTTATTAGCACTGTGGTGCTAGAAATGAAGAGGGAGAAAGAGCTGGCCCTGTCTTCATGAGCGTGGGGTGGGGGGTCTGGGGAGGAACATGGGAAGCCCAGTGGCCAGGGCAATGGCAGTTGGAGCAGAGTCTCCCTGCAGGATGAGGGAGCAGGAACAAGAGCCTTTGTTGCCCCAAATGGAAGGGCATGGGGACTGGCTGTGAGGCGTTGTGCTGAGGCTTGGAAGGCAGGGCAGGTAGCCCGCCCCAGCCTCCAAGCTGGGAGAAGATGCGGACACACGTGTGGAGCCTTCAAGCTCATAGGACATGTACAAACCACCAGGCACACACTGAGGGTGAGCAGAAGTACAGAGGATGAGGCATCCTCCGTACATCTGGTCCAGTTCCCCTCCATGGTAGTATTTTGTCGTATTGTGGTATCATATCCCAACCACAGCCTTGCCATCAAGAGACCACCAGTTTTTGTGATACATACATACCATGGAGTTCTACTCAGCAATTTGAAACAATGATACTGCAGCCTTTGAAGGTAAATGGATGGCTATGGAAGAAATTATGCTGAGTGAAGTCAGCACAACCCAGAGAACCAAGGGTCAAATGTCTCCACTCATCTGTGGAGGCTGGAGCTAGACCCTGGCCATTGTGAAAGGAGGTCAATTCTCATGTTTTAAATCCTGAAAAGTGTAATGTCATACAACCTACGGCATTGGTAGAAATGTACTGGGAAGGAGAGGAGGTAGGGAAAAGTGGGTAATTGGGGGGGCTATAGGGGGTAAATCTACTTTTCAGAATTCATATATATATTATATTGTTTCATCAGAAGCATGTTTGTTCAACAAATAAATTTCTTAATAAAAAAAGAAATTACACTATATATATAAAAGAGCACCAGTATTATTCACATTCCCCAGTTGCACATGTGTGTGCAGATTCTATATAATGTATCCCCTGTGCTGGTTTGTGTTTGTACCACCACAATTAAGATACTGCATTACTCCAATTCTAGCTTATGTGACCCCTTTATGACTGCATACTTCTCCTGTCCCCATGACTCCAACTCCATTCCTAACCTCTTACAACTACAAACTTGTCCTCCATCTCTAAATTGGCCATTTCACAGATTTTAAATAAATGGAGTCACACACATTTAGAGATCAACTTTTCTTTTCCCACTTAGTATAATTCCCTCAAGATTTTTCCAGGTTGCTGTGTGTATCAGTAGATTTTTTTCCACTGAGGAGTATTTTGTGGCTTGAGTGTACACAGTCTGTGGACGGACATCTGGGTTCTTTCCAGCTAGTTAGGCTCTTTGAATAAAACTGCTGTGAATGTTCATGTACAGGTTGTATGTGTGTGTCCACATTTTCATTTTTTTCTGGGATAAATGCCCAAGAGTGTAATTACTGGCTTGAATTGTAATTGCGTGCTTAAATTTATGAGTTTGCCAAACAATTTTTTTTTTCAGAGTGACTGCAACATTTTAAATTTCCATGGCAGTGAACAGCAGATCTAGCTCCTCTGTGCTTTAAGAATGAGGTGGGGAGGTTGTGCAGCTATGTTTCCTATTCTTACATTTTAACTATGGCATAAGTGCATCACCATAAACCTCCTTTTAGTTTGTATTTTCTGGTGACTGATTTACATTAAAACATTGAACACGTTTATGCACATGGTCACATATGCATGATTACATATAAACAGAATAATTTTCACGCTGGGTATTTTACATTTTCTTCTTTTCATTTTATTTCTTTTCTTCTTTTATTTGCATTTTTCCTCCATCAATCTTTTCCATACTTCTCATAATCATGTCCCTTGACCCAAGGTAAAATTGCCCAGTCTCTCTCTGTTTTCTCTAGAGTAGGATTATTCTGCATATACTTTCTGATAGACGCTGTTATGGTTTAGATATGAGGTGTCCCACAAAAAGCTCATGTGTGAGACAATGCAAGAGATTTCAGAGGTGAAATGATCGGGTTATAAGAAGTGTAAACTAATCAGTGAATGAATCCACCAACACAGAGTAACTGGGTAGTAACTATAGACAGTAGTGCAGAAAGCCAGAGGGTAGCAACTGTTTGATTTGGACCCCATACAGTGACTACCCTTGGAGGTGGCATGGCCCTGCCATGCACAGAATGTCCAGTCTTGGCCTTGAGTTCAGACACCAATTGCTACAGAAATAAGGCTGTAAGAATAAATAACTTAATCACAAAGAAGCTGCAGAAGCTATGTCCTTCAAAGTCTGTCTGATGTAAAACTTTCTCATGGTAAAATCCTGTCAATTAAACTTGCTGTGCTAGCTGTGGGTTGTTAACTCTTTCATCAGAGGACAGTGTCCCACCTGTCCTTGCTTTCTCTCTATGTCTGTGTCTGTGTGCTAATCCTCCATCACCCCAAGCTGGTACCCGAGTTCAGCTGTGCAGGTCTCGGCAAGGTGGTGTGGTCGGAGGAGGAGGTCGGTGGGGGCGCGCCTTTGGGGTTTACATTTTGTCCTTGGTGGGTGGAGCTCTCTCTGCCGCCTAGTTGTCATGTTCTGAGCTATTTCCTCCACTGTGTCCTTCTGCTATGATATTCTGTCTCACCTTGGGTCCAGAGCTGTGGAATCCTTGGACCATTAACTGAACCTCTGAAACCATGAGCCAAAATGAAATTTTCCTCCTCTAAATTGTTTTTGTCAAGTCTTTTGGTCAGGGTGACCAAAAAAGTAACCAAACAGTTGCTTTGCATAAAATGATAGACATCACAGAATTTTTTTCAAGAGGTTTAATTGAAACTATCTCTAGTAATTGCATAATAATTCTTGATAAGGATATATCATTGCTTGTTCAACTATTCTCGATAGGTGTTTATTTCCATTTTACATTATGTACTTGCACCCGCATTCTCATTTACTGGTGAGTGCGTTTTTGTGAGATATAGTCCTCAAAAGGCTCAATAAATCAAGGGTATATATATTTATATAATAGTAGCTGCCATTTTTTTTCTGAAAAAATAATACAACCACATTCTCTGTAGCCATCGTGAGAACACACTGTTTCCTGCATTGTCGTTTAAAATAAATGTGAGGACTCATTTTTTAGAAACATTTATTTTTATTTTGTTGTGGAAAGAACACTAAACACGTGATCCTCTCGCTGAAATTATTAAGAGGGCAATACTGTATTGTTGACTGAAGGCACGAGTCGCTGTTGCAGATCCCCGGAGCACATTTGTCTTGCTTTTGCAGAACGTGATGTTGTTGTCCTAACTCCACATTTCCTGTTTCCCTCGGCCCTTCCATCCACCATTCTACTGTGCCTGAGGTTGAGGACTTTCGATACCTCCCGCTACGTATAGAATTGTGCAGCACTCTGCTTGTGCTGTGGCGGGCTTATTTCACTTAGCTTAACGTCCTTGAGGTTCTTCCTTCTTGCTGCACATTATAGAGTTCCTTCTTCTTAAAGGCTGAGGAGTATCCCATGGCACGTTTTCCTTATTCATTCATCCACAGGTGTACATGTGGGTGGCTGTTTTGATTAGTACTGCAATGAGCATGGCTGCTAATATCTCTTTGAGACCCTGGTTGCTTTGTACAAATAATCAGAAATGAGATTGTAGGATATGTGGTCTTTCTGGTTTTTATTTTATCATTTATTTTGATTGACATACAGAAGCTGCACATGTTTAGGTGGTATGGTGTGAAGTTTTGAGATACGCAAACACTGCGAAATGGAGGCCTCTGCACACCGTTTTGCACAGCTGCGGTGACAATTTGCATTTCCATCCAAGAGGTACCGTGGTTCCAATTGCTTGAAAACTCTCCCCCTTCCCCTCTTTTTCTTTTTTTAATAAAAGCTTTCCTGACAGATGTGAGATGAGATGATATTCATTGTGGTTTAGATTTGAATTTCCCTTAATGGTTATTCATGTGCAGCACCTCTTCATACCTGCCCACCATTTGTACGTCTTCCATGGAAAGAAAAACATCTGTTCTACCCTTCGCCAATTTTCAAAATCACGTGATTTGTTTTGTTTTGTTGTTGCTATGTTTTTTTCCCATTAAGATATATGATTTTCTTATATATTCTGGAGATTAGTCCTCTGAATTCACAGGTTTTTGGGTTTTGTTTATTTTATGTTTTATTATCATCACTTTTAATGCATGTGTGGTACTGGAGATTAAACCAGGGGTACTCTACCACTGAGTTACGTACACAGCCCATTCTATTTATTTATTTTTTATTTTGAGACAGGGCCTCATGAAGTTGAGAAGACTGGTCTTAAACTTGCAATCCTCGTGCTTCTGCCTCCAGAGCAGCTGGAATTACTGGTGTGTGCCACCATGCCTGCTACTGTATCACAGGTCCGGCATCAACAAATTCAACCTATCACAGATGAAAGATATTCAGGAAAAATTTCATCTCTGTTGAACAGGTACAGAATATTTCCCCTGTCATTATCCCATGAGAAATACAATAAAGCAACTATGTATATGGCATTTACACTATATTAGGAATTATAGGTAATATAGAAATGATTTGAAGTAGATAGGAGAGCCAGGAGTGGTGGCACACACCTGTAATCTCTGCTATTTGGGAAGCTGAGGAAGGAGAATTTTAGGTTCAAAGCCAGACTGAGCAACTTAGTGAAACCCTATCTCAACGTAAATAAAAAGGTGGTTGGGGACATATCTCAGTGGTAAAGGGCCCCTGGGTTCAATCCTAATTAATAATAATAATAATGATAATAAATAATAGAGTACGTAGGAGGATGCATGTAGGTTATACGTAATTACTGCACCATTTTATACCAGGAATTTGAGCATCATGAATTTGGTGCCCACAGAGGTCCTGGAACCCATCTGCCACAGACAATATTAAAACATGTTATTAACATAGAAGCAATTTCCATTTTAATATTATATTTTCCTGTCCAAGCAAATGACCTGTTTTATGTTTGTAAACATTTTAAAACTTCCTTTATAGCACCATTCTTGTTAAATTCTTTCCTGAATATTTCAAGCTTTTGCTGCTAGTGGCATAGTGCTATAACTTTTTGACAATTTTAAACTTAAAATTAAAAATATATTTAAATTGAGGAAAATATACAACTTTACTTGGCTAGTTACATAAAATAAACTGGAGTACATTGCTATTTTGTAAGTTTTAATAGCTCCAAATACTGAAAAATATTAATTTTCAAATATTAATCTGAAGTAGAATTCAGATATGAAAAATTCAAATCTTAGTGTTTTTTATAGTAATTGATCTTTAATCATCTTTTCAATCTTCAGTTCAAACTAAGGCATATAAGAGTGTCACATACCAATTGCTTAATAAATATTAATTAAATGAACAAATATAACAATTATGGACACAATCCCAATATTAAGATAAGAAGAAAAGCAAAGAAAAATTTCACCTGTGGTTGGGTGGGCAAACTTTACATACTATTAGGATACGCCTGGGCCCTGAACCTCTGTGCTATCTCTGGATACTGAATTTCTCTGTGGAGCAACTGAGTAGATCACGTGCAACTATCAGCTAACTTCTCACCTCCCAACGAGGCAGGGGAACTGGCTTGTTTGCCATGTGTACAATGTGCTGCGTGCTCAAAATGTCCTGAGTCTCTGGTCCTGGGTTTTGCAGCTGTGACACAAATTTACAGTACGTGCAGGGATCCATCTGGGTACAAAGCACCACCTCCCTTGGGTGTGGGGGAAAGAGAAGCAAAACAAACATGTTGCAGTCCCTGTCATGAGCAACAAACTTCTTTTTCTCTGACCCAGGAGTGTTTTGTCATCTGTTGGGATCTATAAATAAGCAACAGAGGAAAACATCAATGTTGTACAGAATTCAGTAACAAAGCTTGTATCTACTTTGTTAAATTTAATCCTCAGTGTTTTATTATTTTTGATGCTATTGTGGATGGGATTATTTTCTTTTAAAGAAATTTAAATTAACAATTTTAACATACATTCAAACAAAAAATAATACATTAATGATGTGTCATACGATGTTTTGATGCCTGTATACATTACTCAATGTTTTAATTAAGATAAACATCTATCTCTAAAGAGTTATCACTTCTTTATGGTAAAAGTACTCAAATACTTTCTCTTAGCTTTTGAAATATGCAGTACATAGTTGCTATCTGTAGTCTCCGTGCTGTCAAATGGCTCACAAGAGCTTCATGCTGCTCTCTGAGTATGACTTACTACACGCATACTCCCTTGCCCCTTCTCTCTCCAGCCTCTGGTAACCTCCATTCTACTTTCAACTTCCATGAGATCAAAGTTTTAGATTCCACGTATGAGTGAGGTCCTGCGGTATTTGCCCTTCTGTGTTTGGTTTATTTCACTTAACACAATGATCTCCAGTTCCATTAGTCTTCTTTCCTTCTTGTGGCTGAATAGTATTAAATTATATATACTTGGCACATTGTTTTCCATTCAGCATCTGATAGATATTTAGGTTATTTCTGTTTCTTGGCTATTGGAACATTGCTGCAATAAACCCAGGTGTGCATATGTCTCGGCACACTAGCTTCGTTTTCTTTGGATATGTATCCAGTCCTGGGATTTCTGGATTATATGATAGTTTCCTTTTCAGCTTTTTAAAAAACTTCCCTGCTGTTTTCCATAATGGTTGCACTAATTTACACTTTTCCCCAATAGCATGCAAGTGTTCCCTTTTTTCCGTCTTCCCTCGTACTTATCTTTTGCCTTTTTGATGATAGGCACTCTTAGTGGGGTGAAGTGATATTTCACTATGCTTTTGATTTGCATTTCCCTTGTGATTAGTGATGTTGAACATTGTTCATGTACCTGTTGGCTATTTGTTGTCTTCTTTTGAGAAGTGTCTATTTCATCTATTGTCCATATTTTAATTAGTTTATTTATTAAGTGAGTTTTTGAAATTCTTCATATATTATTCATGTCAGCCTCTTGCCTGATGTGTGTTATTGACGTACTTTTTTCCCCATTCTGTAGGTCATCTCTTTGATGATTGTTGCCTTTTCTGTGTAGAAACTTGAATGTAATCTCTGTCCATTTTTGCTTTTGCTTCCTATGATTTGGGGGTTTTGTCCCCAAATTTTTTCCCATTCCAATATCCTAAACCATTTCCATTATTTTCTTGTAGTAGTTTCCTTACTTCAGGTCTTACATTTAAGTGTGCAATCTACTCTGAGTTGGTTGTTGTAACTGTGAGAGATAGATGTCTAGTTTTATCCATCTTCATGTGGATCCAATTCTCTTGACACCATTCACAGAAAAGACTGACCTTTCTCCAATGTGTGTTCTTACAACCTTTTCAGAAATCATTTGGTTAGAGATACGTGGGTTTATTTCTTGGTTATTCATTTAGTTCCACTTTTCTATGCATCTGTGTTTAGGCCAATACCATTCTGTTTGGATTACTACAGCTTTATAGTGTATTTGAAGTCAGGAAGTGTAATGTTTCCTGTTTTGTTCTTATTGGTCAAGATTTATTTTTGGTGTGTGTGCATGTGTGTGTGTGTGTGTGTTTTCCTAAAACTTCTAGGATTGCCTTTTCTAGTTCTGTAAAGAACATCACTGGCTTTATGATAGTGATTGTAAACTATAGATTGCTGTTTATTCAAGGATATTTTAATAATATTGATTCTTTTATTCCATGAACACAAAACGGCTTTTCATTTATTTGTATGTCCTCCTCAATTACTTTCATCAATGTTTTATAATTTTCATTATAGCGATCTTTCATCTCTTTGATTGAATGTATTCCTAGGTATTTTTGTAACTATTAAAAATGGGATTTTTTTTTTATTTCTGTAGAGCAACGGTACTAATTTTTCCCCTTTTGTTCTTCCCCAAGGATAATTTTCTAGGTTTCCTTTTGGAGAGATTGTGTTGTTATAAAGAAATGCTGATGATTTTTGTACACTGATCTCACATCCTCCATTTTTATTGGTTTTATTTGTCTAGAAGATTTTTAAAATGGAATTTTCGGGTTTTTACATCTGCAAACAGGGATAATTTTGCTTCTTCTTTTCTAGTTTGGATGCCTTTTATTTCTTTTATTTGTCTTATTTCTTTTATTAGAATTTCCAGTACTATGTTTAAGAACTAAAATAATGAGAGGGCCTTCTTGTCTTATATCAGATGTTAGATGGAAAACTTTCAGTTTTTCACCATTGATTATGATGTTAGATATGGATTTTATACCAATGACCATTATTTTTGTTGATATATGTTCCTTCTATAACTATTTTGTTGAGAGTTTTCTTTTTCCATATTATTTTATAAAACTCAAAATATATCTTGCTTCATTCAGATTATATATCAACTTGAGCACAATTACTGCTTAGAATGGAGCAATGAATACAATATAGTTCTGAATTTATTTAGATTTTCTCTCATCAGTACTTGTAATTTTCAGTATGCATAGACTGTAATGGTTTGTTAGACTTACATGTAAGGGTTTTCATTTCTAGTTATCGTAAGTGCTATTGTACATTTAGTTTGCTCATCTTTATTGCTAGTATATAGAAATGAGATGATTTGTACATGCTGATTTTTATTGTGTGAGCTTGTAAAACTTTTTTTTTTGTTGTTCTAGGAGCTTTGACGCCATACCAAGACTTCTTTGCAATTTGTATGTAGCCAATCCTATTATGTGATGTCAGGGACAGTTTATTTCTTGAATTTGTATGTCTTTTATTTCTTTCTTGCTTGCTATGAAAGCTCGAGTGTTTAGTACGATGTTACTCAGCAGTGAGGGGTGTGGATAAGCTCACTTTGTTCCCAATCACAGAGAGAGAGAATTCAGGTTTCCTCATTAGGTGCAATGTTGCCACATTTTCTGATGCTCTTTCTCAGTTTCGGGAAGTTGCCCTCTATTTTTTTCTACTCTGGTAGTTATTATTATGAATATACCTGAATTTTCAAATGCTTTATTGTGTCAAATGCTATATAATATAATTTTTCTTCTTTAGATTATTAGTAGGATTGATTTCACCGATTGATTTGCAGATATTGAAAACTACAGTACTTCTATGTTTCTTTTCTGTTGTTTCCTTTTCCAGATCATCCAGCAACAAAAACGATATTTTAACTTTTAGCCTGCACCAATTACAACTTGTACTTAAGGGAAAATTTCTTAATGAGCAAACAACATATGCCTGTGAGCTGTATTTAGAAGCATATGTTTAAGAATTTGCAAAGGAACTTAGGTAAGATGTTGAGCAAGTGGCCTCACTGTTAAGAACACAGGCTCAGAGTCCAGGGACCCGTTTCTTCTCTGGCTGAAGGGAGAACATAGTCCTGGTGGCATCGCAGCGGGCTTTGGATGCACAAACGCGGTTACTATTCTCATAGCAGAACACAGCGAGGTTTCAGTTAGTACTATTGCTGCTCTTTCTTAATCATTTTGTATGTTTGAGACTTTGAAATCTGCAAACAGTTCCATTCGTGAACACTTAAAAGGTCTTGAGCACAGCTGCTTCTGAAACTTTAAAGAAAAATCATAAAAGGGCTCTCTCCCAGCACAGGTATCCTAAAAACACAAGGTTTTTTTTTTTTGAGATTCTCTGTCCTGAGGAAGCAGTGCAGACATTGTCTCAGACATGCAAGAAGCCACATTTCTTTGATTAAACTCCAGAAAACGGATTTCTTGTTATCCCTTGGAATTCCCTTTAGTGTTTAGTAATCCATGCAATGTCTACTTGACACAGCAATTCCACCAAAGTAGGATTCTATCAATGGGTATGAACCAGTGTGTCATAGCATCGATCTGAAACATAGTTTGCATGAAGAAGTTGTCCAATTCCTTACTTATGAGTTGTGAGGCTTTCTGCACTCCATCATCATGTGCCACGAAGTGGGTAATTTAGAAAATCAGGCCATTGTTCTCAAGCACCTTACCAGCTTCAAGCAGGCTGTCATGTCTATCCACAAAAACATTCTTAAAAAACACACAATACTTTCAAGTCAGTCATAATTTAGCTGAAAGTTCTTTGCTAAAATTCAAATAATTTAAATCTAGCTTTATCTGTTTTCTCAGGAAATTTTTCCATTAGAAATTAGACCATATTCTTCTAATGTAGAAGCCTTTATGGCTCAAAAATCTTACATAAGCCATAAAACCCATCTCAAGGAAATTCAGATTTCAGACCCTGGGTTACTTTGGAGACTGGAAACGCAGGCAGGTTAAGAAAAGATCTTTGTCTGCAAGGGGTTCTTTGTGTTTAAGACATATTTAGAATTGCAAGACCCTTGTCTTTTTTGGTTCTGCTAATTGCAGTTTCTTCATCAGTGACATTTTAGATAAATCATTTGTTCACTTCAATTGATGATTTGAAGATTCAGTCAGAAATAGGGAAATTCTCTTATCTTAAAAATAACTAACATCTTCACTGACTTACACTGTCACTTGTCGGTTTTGATTCGGAATAGTTTCATGCTCTAATTAAACGCCTGTATTTGGAAATTCTTTAAGTTAAAATACAATTATGGTCCCATTTCTCTATGAATGTTTTTCCTTGAGAATAAGCCAGTATGACAACAACGTTGAAAAGGCTTCCCTAGGGTTGGAGTAAAGTTCTCCACTGTCACACACGCAACAAGAATTAGAAGTATGTGGAACAGACCAGTGTGGTAATGGTAGCAGTGATGGTGAAGGTGCCAGCCAAGTGTTGCATCAGCAGGGTTTTGTGCCATCCAGACCTGCTAACCAACCTCTGCAGAGTACCTGCAGGCAGACTCAGCTCTAGCCTGAGCATCCACAGGGCTCAGTTTCAAGTGAGCCCTCAGGTGACCTTTGCCTTTTCCATGCAACCATAGAGGAGTTTGCCAGCAGCACTTCCGAGAAAGTTGGCAAAGCTATTGTGCTCTAGAATTGCCCTGGGTGCTCGGTTCACTAGAAGGACACAGGGTAGAATGCTCTGCTCCTGTGTCACTCTACTAGAAAACGGTAGCCTCTCATGGCAACTATGAATCTGGTTCTCCACTAGGACAGTGATCACAGCACTCAGGTGTCTAATACTTCCCATTGAGCCATTGTAGGGTAGCAATGATTTCGATACTGTCACTTCCATCGTTAAGAAATAATATACAGGGGCTGGAGCGGTGGCTCGGCAGTTGCAGCGCTTGCCCGGCATGCACAAGTACACGGGTTCGAACCCCAGCACCACGTAAGCAACTAAGTGTCAGAGCAATGAAAGCCATGTGAAAAACTCAATAAAAATTGTCTCTCTCTCTCTCTCTCACTGTCCTTCTCTTAAAAAAAATGGGAAAAAAACCGGATAAATGTATTTTAAAAAAAAGAAATAATATACATCACTTCATCATCTGAAACTGTACAATGATAGCGTAGGGTAAAAATTTAATTATTAAATACTATTTATTGCAATATCCAATTTACTGTGACGCTATTTACTCCCACCCCACCCCTTTCTATACTATTTTCCTTGGAAAATGTGGGCAGCTCACAGTTCTGAAATTAGGATTTATATTACCATTTGCAGACATCTCTGAAAATCTAAAAAGTCTGTTTTGAATGATGAGATGAGGTCAGAGAGCAAATGAAGAAAGACTGATGGATGAAGTCGTCCAAGAAAAGAGGGGTGCTCTGATGAATTCCAGGTCAGGTCAACAAGACTGAGATCAGTGTAGGTGAGGAGGTGTGAGCAGGCTTAGTTAGGCAAAGTGAATTATTCATTTTAGAATAGTATAACTTAGTATTAATTATACCTGTCAACTCCATACAAACCACAAGTTTCATTTTCCCTTTAAAAAATTACAAAGCTTCTCTTAAAGGCTTCAATACTATTCTAAATCTGCGTCTTTCAAGCCCTTAGTATTTTTGCTATCATCCATTATAAAACAAATGTGTTTCCTTGAGCAAAATCTTGAAAAAGCGGTAAGTCAACTAATACATCACAGAGCCTCCAACATGAGGGATGCCACAAGTTCAAACTGAAAACAGCTGTGTCTCAGGACTGTCAGGGGGCTTTATGAACCTGCATTCTGAAATCCAATCCTAAACGTATTTACTTGTAGTACCAAGAATTGGCGAAAGCAACAGATTGCCCCAAGTTCTGCTTCGCAGCATCTGGGGAGTTGGGCTGTGTGCGCCAGGCTTTTGAATGGTGGCATTATTATTGCCTCACAAAATGCCTGCAGCTATCCTGGGCAAAAACCAGAATAAAAGTCACATGCTCACCCTAATGTCTCCCAGGCGGTGATTACTTAATTCTCAAAGCTTGAAGGGAAGCCTCAAGAGGCCTTGGACCACCTGGGAGCAAAATCCAGGTGCAGACAGATGACAAGGACCCAAAACATCTGTCGAAATCGATATGCTGGACTCCTCACTAAAGTCCTGCACAGCACTCTCATTCCAGAGAGCTGTCCAATGTGCCAGGGCGGTGTCTCAGAATCAGCTCACCTTCCGTAGGCTGAGACCCACCTGTGATTGCTTACCTGACTCACAGGCAAATGTCTTCGACGTTTCATCATGGAAGATAATTGCCACCGCATGTTTCTTTGTCTCTCGAGGCAGTCTGGTTATGTTTTTGATGTTGTGTAGTTCAGTCACCTTGAAAGAAAAAAAGAATTTTTAACAAAGGGTTCAGTGCACGATGCTGGAGTGCCGAAACTCAAGGATCAGGTATCACTATCGTAAACCACTTTCCAATGGATTATTGTACTAACTTTTAATTAACTGTAGTAAAAAACAATACAGAACAAAACACAATGTCGTCCATTATGCATTCCATTTTGGTCATGGTTCATATCGTTTGCTGCATTTTGAAATGGTCTAAAAATTATGTAGAATAGCTCCATGGACTCTATGCTTTGGTAAAGTTGTGTCCCCAGTGAACCATAGCAGCTGTGGTACACAGAGCATTCACATTAATTATCCATTGAATATTGATTATATTTGATGTCTCATCTGGCTCCTAATGCCCACCTATGATAGGATTATATCTTGTTGATCAGTGAAGTGGCTCCAGAATTTTGAGTCACTAGACATCAAAGGTGGATCTGCTTATCAGCGTTCACTCTTTAACCAAGGTCCACTTACAATTTATGGACCCACATATGTGCACAATGCTTTATGCATTTAATGATGATTTAATCATCAACTATTGGTATAAGTTCAGCTACAACTTGAGCATCTTTTTTTTTTCTCACAAGCAATATAAATGGTCAAATGCTTATTTCCTCAACTTCTCTGCAATTCAAAGTTGCAATAATAATATTTGGGTTAATTTTTCTATTTTATCTTGCAACATGCTGAATATTTTTTCTTTTAATTTAAAAGATTTCCTATTCCTGGATCAATATTATTTGCAGAAAGTAGACAGAATTAACTAATGTAATAAATAGCCTATTAATATTTTTATGACATCTTTTGATGCCATATCAATGTTCCTATGGGACCTATGATTAATTATTTTTTGACTATGCTTTAATTTATTCTCTCGAAATTTGGACTTTCCACAATATTTTTTTAAAGAGAGAAGGACAGTGAGAGAGAGAGAAAATCAGTTTTTACTGAGCTTTTCACTGGCTTTTGTTGCTCTGACACTTAGTTGTGTATGTGCATATTTTCAAATGGAATCTTTTGCTAAAACTTATTTGACAAACAAAATCCTTCAATTCTCCATGCATTTTTTTTAGTTATGTTGTTCCTTATTGTTCATGTTTTCCATTCTGTGAATTTTCCTCTTTGTTAAAATGTGTGCATACCTCACAAATCAGTCCTCCTGGATGCTTGCAGTCCTTTGCAGACAGGGGCACGTGCAGAAAAGTTAATGTCTTGGTGACATCAGTCTCAACTGGGGCCTCCAGGTGATTTGCAAGAAGAGGGCTTTTCAAATTAACTCATTTGTCACATTATCAAAAACAGAAGAGTAGGAGGAGGACTTTTTAATTGCAGGAAGTCAATTTTTATTTTTTATGTAATCTGTAATGCCATTTTAATAATTATTGAGTTTTTGTCTAACAAATAATCATGAGTCTGTTTGCAAAAAAAATAATGTATTCTCTATAAGATTTTTCCAACTTAATCTGTCAAACACTGGGAAAAGAATGCTAAATTTTCTATGAATGTTGTTTTCATCAATTTCTCAATGTATTTCCACTGAATTATTCTCATGATAATGGAATTCAATATTATGCTAAGGATAATAGCTAATACTCAATTTTAAGAATTTAACTTGCTGCAGTGTGTATCTTTCTGTCACTGCACACCTTCATATATAAAATCATATTTCATGCATGCAGATATACAAACATCACATTTGCTAGGCTCCATTGGGGCCTGCACTTTAGCTCCTGTTTTACTGGTTCCCCTTTTGCATTAACCCCATGTGAGAAAATGGAGTGAAACTAAATATGTATTTTTAAGCCTGTTGATGACATATTCTGAATCACACTTCCATGTTTCAGGACTCTTGTCAAAGCAGCTGGCATTGTCCCTCTCAGCACATTTGGAGAAAACTTTTGGAATTTGTGCACTGATCGCTGTTACACCACAAGACCACCATTCCAACCAAGGAGCACCAGGTCTCTGGCATGATGGAAGTTGACGAACTTCAGAATGAGATTTTAGCCCCAGGTGGAGTACTGATGTGTGCAGGGATTTGTTTTCCACTGCATTGAGAATAGCCACATCACCCCTGTAGAAGTGATCCCTTCTGGTATTCAGCATGTTTAGCACTGTGAGCTTTATATATTCGTTTGGTCCAATATTTATTTCCTAATAATTTTCCTAATACCCTGAAGAGTCGGTATTAGCATCATCCCAGTATTAAAATAAAGCTAGTGACTGGAGGAAGCAAGGGCCCCAACAACATTGCTCAGCTTGGTAAGGGGCGAGACCTGTCCCCAGTGCTGATTCTGCCTGATTTTGAGAATAGTCGGGTCTCTGCAGGGGATTAACATAGGTCCCTCTTTGACAAGGGTCAGGTTTTTTTCCCTCAAAAAGAGGGAGGGAATATTAACTTTGGGTGGACATTGTTCTCTTTCAGGACTTGCAAAATATTGTTCCAAGCTCTTCTGGCCTTCATCGTCTGGTCTGAAAAATCCATACTGATTCTGATTGGTCTGCCTCTGAACGTGACTTGGAGCTTCTTTCTTTAGTTTCTCTGTTAATCATTTTATATATGATATGTCTTGGTGAATTTCTCATTTGGTTATGTCTGTTTGGTGTTCTAAAGGCATCTTGGATATGATAATCTGGATCAATCCTGATATGAGGAAAGTTTTCCCTGATTATTTCATTCAATATGTTCTTAATGCCTCCTGCTTGCTATTCTATGTTTTCTTCCAGTCCAAATACTCTGAGGTTGTTTCTTCTCATCTCATCAAATATTACTTGGAAGTTCGGGTCACACAAGATAAGTTTCTTTTCTTGTCTGTCCTCCTTGAACTTGACATTGCTCAACCTGTCTTCATTATCTGATGTTCGTTCTTTGAGGACTGAGGTTTTATTTTCTGTTGAGTTTACTATGGTGTTAGCATCTTCTAGTGAGGATTTGATTTGGTTGACAGTATTTTTCAATTCTGATAGCTCTGCTACAACTCTCTTCAGGATGTCTAGCTCTTTATAAATATTACCTTTCATTTCATGGAATTGTTCCCTTATTTCCTTATGAAAGTTGTCTCTCATCACCTGAAACTGCTCTCTGATTTCATTCCTTAATTCTTCTTTCAACTCCTTGATTGAGTTACTGATCATAATTTGATATATTTTTCTTGGTTTTCATCCAGGACCCCTGCCATGGAGTCCTTGGATGGAGAGCTGTGAGGGTGAGGATGGGAGTAATTACCCCTTTTCCTCATTTTCAGATACAGAGGATGTGGCTTGAAGACCAACTATGTTAGTTACTGTTGTAAAGGTTATTGGAGCTTCTTATGCCTATGCTTCGTTGGGCTAGGGTGCTACTTGAGAAGCACAGCTCACTGGCTTCCAATCCAGTCAGTGAAGAAATGTGAGCCTATAGGTACATATACTGAACAGTTTCAACTAAAACAGAAATAATTGTGATTAGCAACTTTAGAAGCAGTTTTCTTCCATGAGAAATGTCACAATGATAGCCTGTTCAACAAATGGTGTTGGACAAATTGGAAAGCCATATGTAGACAACTGAAATTGGATCCTTACCTTTCATCCTGCACAAAAATTAAATCAAAATGGTCCAAGGACCCATTTAGCAACCCTAAAATTTCTTGAAAAAGAAGTAGATTCGACATTACATGACATAGGGGTCGGCACTGCCTTCCTTAATAGGACTCCCATGGCACAAGCAGGAAAATCAAAAATAAATTCATGGGATGCAATTAAACTAAAAAGCTTTTGCACAGCTAAGGATTTAGTCAAGAGTCTCAAGAGAGAACCTACGGAATGGGAGAAAATTTTTGCCTGCTACACTTCGGATAGAGGGCTAATATCCAGAATATACAAAGAACTCAAAAAATTAAATAACAAAACCACTAACAACCCAATTAATAAATGGGCTATGGAACTAAAAAGAAGCTTCTCAACGGAGGAAGTCCAAAAAGCCCATAAACATAAGGGAAAATGCTCTACAACACTAGCAATAGGAGAAATGCAAATCAAAACTTCACTGAGATTCTACCTCACTCCAGTCAGAGTGGCAAAAATGAAGAATACAAACAATGACAGGTTCTGGAGGGGCTATGAGAAAAGAGGAACACTGTTACATTGCTGGTGGGACTGCAAACTGGTACAGCCACTCTGGAAAGCAGTGTGGTGACTCCTCAAAAAATTAGGGCTGGCACTGCCTTTTGACCCAGCTATCCCCCTACTAGGTATCTTCCCCAAAGAGCTAGAATCAGCTTACTATAGAGATACAGCTTCATCAATGTTTATAGCAGCTCAGTTTACTATAGCTAAATTATGGAACCAACCCAGATGCCCCTCACTTGATGAATGTATCAAAAAACTGTGGTACATATATACAACGCAGTACTACTCGGCTATTAGAGAAAACAATATTATGGCATTTGCAGCCAAGTGGATGGAGATGGAAAGAATTTTGCTAAGTGAAGTATCCCAAACTCAGAGACTTAAGGGCTGAATATTTTATCTCATTTGTGGATGCTAGAATATAAGCAGATATACGTTAGATGGCTAACCTAACAATTACCTTAGCATGTATGAATTCTTACATGATCATGGGGAACTGTGCTTAGATTCCTGGGGGGACATAGGGAGGGGGATAGGGAGGGGGAAAAGGAAAAGGAAGAACATCAAGGTGACCAGAGGGAGGTAGTATGGGGAAATGTAATCTGAGGGGAACTTCTGACTTCCACAAGAAGTCCAATTAACTTGGGTCTTAAGTAAAGTGAAATATGGAACCATGGGGAACCCAAATGGGAAAACCATGGTCTGACACCAATATTGGCTTGTTCTGTCATTACACTTTTGTTTTTGATTGTATGACGATGAACCCCTCCTGTTGTAAGACCATGTTTATTGAATAAAAATTTAAAAGAAAAGAGGGAGGGAGAGAGAGAGAGAGGGAGGGAGGAAAGAGAGAATTAACTTATTTTTTCATCTGGGCTTTGTTTCTCCAACACTTAGATGTGTATGTGGTACTGGGATTCAAACCTGGTTCAAACTCATGCTAGGCAAGTTCTGAACAACCGCTCAGCCCACAGGTCACAGTTTTGACATGCTTGAGTAAAGACCAATCATATCACAGAAGTTTTAATTGCAAATAAAAGATATTGCTGAAGAGAAAATACTTATTTTCATTCATAACTTACAATGCACTACTATTATCACAATTGTTAAGTAGTGTTCTAAGTAAAGGAAAATTTACAGATGTAGTTTGCCTATTTTAGAACTTTTGGTCCTCAGTTTGGAAGATTGTACCTTGGATATCAATCCTGATATGATAGGTACTGAAGCAATTAAAAGGTTCAATTCATGAATCAAATTGTGATTCATAGCATATAAATCATTATATGGAAAACATAATTATGTGCTGCACTTTTAAAAGTTTGCTCTTACTTGACAGCAATTTTTCCAAAATCTGTAGTGGCTAGACTTCAAACCTCATGAAAGAGAAGGCCTAGCACTTGGGTTTGGTGTCTACATGCCTGGAGGAACTCTCTTATTCCATCACATTTAATTCATGGTTGTTATTTTCCTAGAAAATTAATTTTAATATATTCCTTATTTATATTTGTTTCTCTTTTGTAATAATCTCATTTAAGATTACCAAATGAAATTCTGCAGGTTTCGAAGATTAATATACTGGAGAGAAAAATGAGAACATCTTTTCAGGAATAATGATTCACATGCTATATTTTAAACACATCAAAGCATGTGCTCAAAGTCTAATTTTTGAATTTTTAAATGATTACATACTTGACTCAAGTAATACCTTTTGCCAAATTTTACTCTGGTGTAGTAAACTGAAGTAATGATTAAAGGACAGAAAATATTTTGAAATTTTATTTATCTAAATGATGTCTCAAAACAAGGAGGATTTTGTGTTGCTTTAGAATATATCAAAACTGAACACAAAATTGATAGGCTGTGTATAAGTTATATTATGGTAAATATCTAGTGGTGACAAACAGGGTCATGAAAACATTTATAGTCTTGCTTGAGGGTCTTTTGCAAATATTTTTCTGCACAAATGTGAGAGATGGCTGGAATAGATATCATGGATTCTGTACTTCTTATAGACTCAGAAAAATAATCCACAGCATAAACTAATATGGACAGGCTGGGGAAACACAGCAGTCAGGAGGGATCAGGAGATCCACTACCTTTATTGCCTCAGGCACTATTCAAATGGCCTCCCAGGCTGAGGCTGTTACTGTGGATTCCAGAATCTTGTGGGTTTTGTTGTTGATCAACACTGTGGTGCCATTACCTCTTTAATTTAATAAATCTCCCCAGAAAAAAGCTCTCAAGCTCAAGAATGTAGATATGAGTTTCTTGAATTATAACTTTTGCCTGAAAACTAAATTTTCATATTTCCAATAAATAATCAATTGCTTTCCTTGAATGTGGGCTTGCTTAATTCATTTTTTACCAGTGCACTATAATTATACATGACAGTAGGCTTTATCATGCCATAGCCACACACGCACATGATCCATCTCCCCTCCTAGTACTTCCCCTCTCCCTCCCTTCCACCTTCCCCTGACCCACCTCCTCCACTCTACTGACTGCCCTCTATTATTATTATTTTAATTTGTGCTTTATAACTACGCACACAGCAGGATTGATTCACAATGGTATCCATTGTTCTTCACAGACGCAGCATAAGGCAGTAGATTTTATTCCCAGTACTTCCCCATGCCCTTCTCACCTCCCTTCCTTTTTTTTTTTCTTTTTTCATTTTTTTAATTTGTTAAAGAAGGTCTTACCATAGGAGGGAATCATTATCAAACAGTCAAGAACAAAGAGCAAGCCAAGGCTGATGCCATTCGATGGTTACTCCCTTTGGGTTCCCCAAATACCACAGTTTTTGAATCCACTCATCCAGTGAGGGGCATCTGGGTTGGTTCCATAGTTTAGCTATAGTAAATTGAGCTGCTAAAAACATTGATGAAGCTGTGTCTCTGTAATAAGCTGATTATAGCTCTTTTGGGAAAATACCCAGCAGTGGGATAGCTGGGTCATAAGGTGGTTCCAGCCCTAGTTTTTTGAGGAGTCATACTGCTTTCCAGAGTGGCTGTACAAGCTTGCAGTCCCACCAACAGTGTGACAATGTTCCTCTCTTCCCACAACCCCTCCAGCATCTGTCATTGTTTGTATTCTTCATTTTTGCCACTTACAGGAATGAGGTGGAATCTCAATGAAGTTTTGATTTGCATTTCTCTGATTGCTAATGATGTAGAGCATTTTATCATATAT